>QGMF01000160.1:0-56309 GCA_007821475.1 Lachnellula arida
CAGCCTTCTGAGGCGTCCTGTCGGTCTGGGTGGCCTGCTTCCGTGGGGTATCAGCCTGTAGTAAATGATATCAATATAGGAAATTAATATTCAGGACAAAACTTACTTGGGTGACATTTGTTCTTGGCTGGCTTTGCTGCTTCCTATTCGTATCAGCTGATTGGTCCTGGGCGGCTTGAGGCTTTGTATTTTGCTTCTGAGGTATGCTGCTGGTCTGGGCCTGCGTTCGTGGGGCACCAGCCTGAAGAGAAGAATGTTAGCAGAAGAAACCGTCACCTAAGATGAAACTTACTTGGTTGGAACCTGTTCTTGGGTAACTTTGATCCCCTCTGTCCGCACTGCTTGATGCACCTTGAGAAAAATCCGGGATCGGTTTCGGACGGTTTCTACGCTTGGACTTTTGAGAGCTGTTGGAAATTGTCTTCCATTCCGGTCCGACATCCTCCTCCTTTAGCTTAGCCAACTTGGCATATGGGTTGAGTGTGGACATGGAGGAATTCAAGCTATCTTCAGGAACCGGGGATGGTACTGGCCGAGACTTAGGACTATTTTCCGTTGCTGAGCCTAGACGTATCCTCGTATCTTCAAGAGTAGTGGTAGCCAAAACAGAATCCTCCTCTATAGGATCTTCGGAGGCGCTCTTGGTCTTCGTCGGGGCTTTGGCTTTGGTCTTCTTCTTCTTCTTGGCTCTTTCAGATAGCTTGGATGGCTGAGGTTTGATAGGGTTTGCGAGCTCTGGAAGTTCTGACGTTGTCAATGGTTCTGGTTCTGGGGTATTGGTCCGAATATAATCGTTATCGGGGTCCGCCTCTTCATCCAGTTCCACTGGTGCTTCCAGGATTTTGCCAATACGTGTATATACATCTTGCGTTAAGTCAATCGATTCACGAAAATAGTTGTACTTCGGATGTCGGTTTAGTTTGACCTCGTGATAATCGCTCGATGAAAGGACAGACTGTTCCATCTCGTTGGCCATGATAACGTCAATTAGGAATGTTGAAACAGCAGGTTGAAGCAGCCATTGGGTTTCAACCACTCTACCCCACAAGGTAAAATAGTTGATCTTGTAGTTGACATTATTAATAGCAGGCTCGGCGGCGGACCCAGAAATTGCTTGGGGGGTATCGAAGTTTTCGGGGACTTGCTCTCCATTGAAGAAAGCAGTTGCCAGTTGCTCAAACTCTGGCGAAAGAGCAGATGTAATAGTGGCAGGGTCAATTTTTTCTATGCGCGTTAAAAAAACAGCAGAAAGTATGTGGGTATGTGGTATATCCGTACCTTTAAGAGTATCCGCAGCGCTCTTTCTCCTGATCCAAGCATTGATCGGGTCATGGTAAGCTTTGTAAGCGCTGTTGGTACCGCGCAACCTGTATGGGGCAAAGAGTGCCGGGTGAGATGGAGAGATGCGAAGGGACCGCGCAAACAGTTGAGTGTCGAACCCCTGCAAAATCCATCAGTAAAGGTCCAGAATGTATGGATAAATAAGTTGCTTGCATTGTACCACCACCTTAAGGAGCCTTTCTTCTCCAGGTCCTCCTCCCGCAGCATAGCCGGCGTGAATGTAGACTTCATGTTGCGTTTCTCGGGCTCTGACCACAAGTCATGCGGATCTAGCCCCCCTATCAATCCGAGTTGCCAGAAAAGATAAATATTTCGGGTGTTCTGGATCTCTTTCTGGCGAGCTTCCCAGCGAGCAGTGACCTGGTCTGTACCCTCAATCGTGCGTGTCGGCGAAGTGTCGAAGAACCCTAGGTTGTTGTTTCCAAATACGAAAAAAGTTGGCGGCGAATTATCTGATCCGAAGGCTGCAGCTAGCTTAGAAGAAACAGAGGAAAGCGCAAGGGACCCGAAGTCCATACCGTTCTGAAGGTGCTCTAATCGCTGATGTGCTATAGCAAAATCGTCGGAACTGCTATTTGTCAGAAGGTGCTTGGAGTAGGCTCCATTATGGCCGAGGGAAATGCAGCACTTGAATGGGAGAAAATCTTGTTTACTTACCCCTTTGGAAGCTTGATGTCCTCCCGCCCAAATTCGACTTCAGCATCAGCGTCAGCATCCTCTGCCTTCGCCTCTGCCTTGTCCACCGTCTGCGCCTCCGTCTCAACTGCAATTTCAGTCTCGATGCTCCAAAATGAGTTGGAAGATGCAAGCGTAGGGATCGGGGTCAGAGAAGAAGGAAAATCCAAAGAGCCACCAGAGCCCTCGGACTGGAGGGGTTCAGTTGCTTGTGCCAGCCCTGGAGAATGAGATTCGGGGAATTGGATAGCAGCAGTGGCAGTATGCGTCGCATGAGAGCCGTCGCCAGATTTTCGGTTCTTCTGCTGTTTCGTCCTTGAACTTTCTGCTGGGTCTTGTAGAGCCTAATAGACGGGCAGAGAAGTTAGCAAACAGAGGCATCCAGAACCGAAGAAGGCTTAAGAAGGAGAGGTAGGCTGAATGACAGGGCGAGGCAGGGTGGGGCGCATGGGGGTATATGTGCATGTATGCCTTTGGTTTGTGACGAGATACGCTATGCGGCGGGGGCAAAATCGAGCAGTACTGTTAGTTCGGCGGGGGTGAAAAGGATGGCATAGCATGGTATGGCATGGCATCTGGGTCTGAGTTGGGGTGCTATTTGGGGTTGGAGGGAGAGATCAAAAACAACTTGCCATGATACTTCGGGCCCTTTTTCTTTCCACCCTTCCAAGGTTGTCATGGAGGTCGAGGTCGAGGTCGAGGTGGCAGTGCGTCTGTGTCAAAAGGTTGAGGTGGACTCTGTTGGTAGAAGAAGAGGGAAAAGGATTTACTTGACAAATCAACGATGCTTCTAGAGGCAGTGGGTGATTCAATTTTTGGGGGGGGAAGTGGGGAGAGACCATGCCCTGCTCTCCTCCAGTTGCAGACGAACCAAGGTACTTATACAGACCGGCATTCAATTTTACAAAGATGATAGATCCACCCACAGCTTTGGCAAGTATGCAGAACAAGGTGGCAGATTTAGCAAATGAGTACGGCAAACCACGACATGTATTATGAGAGGGGGGGAGGGGGAAAGGCAATCGTTGGGTTGTTGGTCTCAAGACTAGATGGTTTTGTCTTCTTTAAGGGCTTCCACAGACCAAATAGACCTTAATGGTTGCCTTGGGGGACAGCAAGGTAAAAGCAAAGTTGAAGGAAAGTCGCCAGGCAAGAGGTGCAGGTCAGCGTGCAGTCAGTCAGAACTGCATGTGCAATGAGTTTGAGAATCGACAATGAAAAGTTCCGATACCTAACCATAGTTATAACCAGCCATCTAGTCCATCTGCAAATGCTTGTTGTTCTCTGCGAGTACCCTCGCCTTGGGTAGACTGGCCCGGGAGCGTGCTGTAACCTGCTGGTGACTGTAGGTACGTACCTAGGTATGCTGCATGTAAAAGGCTTACCATTATACAAAAGGCGCGGTGATAGACAAAACAATCGACTGGCTGCAGAAACCCATAATACAGAAGGACGATTAATATATTCAACACATAGAATGCTTAAGGATTGATCGATCTGTGACTTGTCTTGCTAGCTCCCCCGAAGCCTCTGAAGCTGTAGATATAAGGACGAGCGCCGTAAAAAGGAGACAGGTGCATACCTAGGTACCTACCCATTGACCTTGACTAATGGAGACTCTTTGTCTTCGAGAGGGGGGTTTCTAGTTAGTATCTAGACATTGATTTGGGGTTTCTTCCGAAGCCAATTCAACGTAGTTCTAGATGTACGGTTTAGATACCCTGTGGGTGTGTAGAAATGGAGGTAGGCAGTTTGGACTTCTCTGATCGGCCACTAAATTTAGGTTATTATTGGGAGAATTAGGTAAACTTACAGTACTACGGTACCTAGATCTAGATGTTACCTTGGCCATGTTGCAAGCATTGGATTCCTGAATAAGAAGCCCAAGCCCAACCCCAAGCCTAAACCCAAGACCAAGAAAGGAAGAGGTAGCTCGGAAGAGGCGGGAGTGAAAAGCGCAGCGCAGTTGCATTCCGGCATTCGTTTCAGGTCGTCATGTCATGTCAAATTTGAAAGAAAGCTTCCATTGTCACGTGAATTCAGTAACCGCACCGCATCCGCTCCACATTACATTCACATTTTACCTGCGAGCTGGCCTGGAAATACTAGCGTCAACGCTAATTTGCTCCCGCATCTCATTTTCAAGAAAAGAAGTCGACAAAGGACAAAAAGCAAAAAGCAAAACTGAAGTTCCGGTCCTCTTGACATTTACTTGCCTAGGTAGTCGAGTCGAGTATTTCTTTGTCCCGAGGCAGTGCCCTTCGTTCTGCCCCCCAAGTCTCTCATCACCCTCGACAGCTCCCCCGCCCCAAACAAGGACAAACACCACGGTTGTCTTGTCGCGACGCAACATGGCTGATCAGCAACCCAGCATCACCTCTATTCTAGCTGCCCTAGGTATTTATTGCCTTCTCCTATACCTATGCCCTATACTCTTACTCTTGAAAGACTCTAGCTAACATCTTTACAGCAGCGCAAAGACCCCCCAATGGAATCCCTCAAAATCAGCAGCCTGCCTACCACCAAGCCCCTCCCCAGCCGCATGCGTCGCAAAACCCCTACCAACCCCAGGGCGGATATTCGCTGCCACAGCCTACCAGTTCAGGCAGTGTGGATTTGAGTAATGTCAAACCAGTGAATTCAGGCGTAGTTAGCATTGCCGATGCAATTGCAAAGGCGAAGGCTATCGCCGCTGAGAAAGGCGTCGCATACGAGCGACCCCCTTCCTACAGTGGCCAAGACTCGCGCGCTCCCGGGGGACGACCATATCTTGCATCAAGATCTCGATCGCGTTCTCCACCGGTGCGTCGGGAAGCCTTCCGCGACAACTTCAACCCATACAGAGATGAGCGACGAGGAGACCGAGCCCCTGCAATGCGAGACTATCGTGAGCGATCATTCTCTCCTGGACCAAGAGGCAGGGCCGCCGTTGGTGCCTTCTCCCCCCCACAAGTTAATAGTGGATATACTCGTCAACGCTCGCCGCCGCGTGGTGGAGATGAGAGTGTTGAATCCATTTCCATCGAATCCAATCTTGTTGGCCTAATTATTGGTAGACAGGGCGAGAATCTCAGGCGCGTTGAGTCGGAAACTGGGTGTAGAGTACAATTTATCACTGGCCCTGATGAAACTGGCCCATACAGGGAATGCAAGATTACAGGGCCTCGAGCCCGCCGAGCTGATGCAAAAGCTGAAATCAATCGCATTATCAATGACAGTGGCTTGGCCGGCACTGCAAACCCAACTTCAGATAGGCCGTCTCGTGAGCCTCCAGCAGCGCGCTCTGCACACCAGCCTGCTCTCAGAGATGGTGAGGATAGCATGCAAATTATGGTACCTGATAAAACTGTTGGTCTCATCATTGGCCGAGGCGGCGAGACCATTAGGGATCTTCAAGAGCGCAGTGGCTGTCACGTAAACATTGTTGGTGAACAAAAGAGTGTGAATGGACTTCGGCCAGTGAACTTGATCGGCTCCCGAGAGGCGGCTAATATTGCCAAGGAGATGATTATGGAAATCGTCGAGAGCGACAGCAAATCCACAGCAACTAAAGAACGAGCTCCTGCTCAAAGAGATCCCGGAAGAGATACCGGTTATGGCGGTGGTCATGGTGGAGGCGGTGGAGATAAAATCACCGATTCCATCTATGTGCCCTCCGAAGCTGTAGGCATGATTATTGGCAAAGGTGGAGAAACCATCAAGGAAATGCAAAACACCACAGGTTGCAAGATAAACGTATCCCCCTCTTCAGGACCGGGCGAAAGTGAACGCGAGATAGGTCTCGTAGGATCTCGGGATGCCATTGCCGCCGCTAAAAGCGCCATTGAAGATAAAGTAGACGCAGTGGTAAGTTAGCTGTCTCCTCTAATCGTTCATTGTCTAGTACAACGCTCACTATTTTAGGCACAAAAGAACGGTGGAGGTGGAGGTGGTCGTAACCGTGCTTCGCATAACGACTACAGTGATAGGAGTTACTCGCAGCAGCAGCATAACCAACCCCAGGCAGCAAATCCGCAAACACAGGCTGGCTCAATGGCAGGACCAGGTGCCGGCGCTGTTGATCCATATGCAGCCTGTAAGACATCTGTTGAAGACTCGTGTTGACGATTTACTTACTTTTCTTAGATGGCGGATATGAAAATTATGTTGCCCTTTGGTATCAAGCAACGGCAGCTCAACAACAACAACAAGCAGGCCAACAGCAGGGCGACCCAACATCGTGATTGACGCTTTCTGCCTCTATCCTGGATAACCGGCGCACTATTGATCGTATGACTTGCATGACTTGCACGTATTTTCGTCTGATTGTTTTGAGACCATGATTTCGAGTGTGGATCGGTATGACATGCCTCTATGCACTTGATGACGATTTCCTCCCTTGTCGCCCTCTTTCACACATCAAGTTCCTAGCTTTTCCAGCTGGTGCTCTTCTAATCTTTCGATACTGCCGACCAGGATTTGACATGTCTCGGTGCCAGCACAACACCCACCCTTGGACTCAAGCTAAGATCTCGATCACAAGTATTGCATTGATTTGACGTTGCATGACATGACCCTCTCTCAGCGTTCATCGCCCTACACCCATGATTTGCAATTGGTTGGTCAAGTCGTTCTGACTAACCCAATGATCTCGGAGTTGCTGGCGCCCAAAATAGGTCTCTTCGACTTGCATAATACTTGAACACCTAGGCAAGTTTGAGACATAGTTGCTTTTGACTTCGTCCCTACAGTATTATATTCGGGCACTTTATGATGATACCACGTCCGCCGGGGATGATATTGACTTGGATTGCGTGCACCCTGCACCCTGCATATTGAAGCTGATGTCTGACGGTTCGCACGTACGAAAAAGGCCGCAAACTCCAGCATCAGACTGGAATCGGGATCTGGGTGTCCATGGGGTTCTTCTTTCTTTTCTGTAAAATAGTGACGAGAATCAGAAAATGGATGGTTTTGAAAGCGTCCTTCCTTAAATAATGATTGATATGCTTGCTTCTAAGACTACCCACCACCTACTGCATGTACTCGCAGACAACTTAATTTTCCTATGATATGCCTACCCTACCCTTCCTTGCCCGAAACGCAGCTCCAGGCCATCCGGAACAAACAATTCAACTGCAATCACTCCTATACACCTACCAAGATACCGATATTCGATTTGCTGGTGCTGGCAGCCTCGTGATCACGTGGATGGGTGGGCTCTGCGCTCTTTCAGCCTTGGATTTATTTAGCGATGAAGCTTCGCATCGCCGTCGCGTTAACTTTTTGCCAAGTTGCGTTGCATACCAAATACATGCTGTCCGATCCCATCAACCAAGTGCTTTGAACTCCCCCGATTCGTGAAATACTTCTCGCGGTCAACACCATGGTCCAGATCAGCGAGGTCAAGGGTAATTCCCGCGACAACCGTACAGCTACCCATACACACATTAAAGGCCTCGGTCTACGACCTGATGGCACCGCCGAGAAACAAGCTGCGGGCTTCGTTGGCCAAGCGTCTGCTCGAGAAGTCAGAAATCATTTTCTCCGGTTCTCGTCAACGTATGCTAACAATTTCTCCCCAGGCATGCGGTGTAGTTGTCGATTTGATCCGCGCGCAAAAGATGGCCGGCAGAGCTATATTACTGGCAGGTGGCCCAGGTACGGGGAAGACAGCTCTCGCTCTTGCGATCAGCCAGGAGCTTGGCACTAAAGTACCCTTTTGCCCCATTGTTGGGAGCGAATTATACTCGGCAGAAGTCAAGAAGACAGAGGCTTTGATGGAGAATTTTCGAAGAGCCATCGGCCTCAAGGTCCGGGAAACAAAAGAGGTCTACGAGGGTGAGGTCACTGAGTTGACTCCGGAGGAAGCAGAGAATCCCCTGGGTAGTTACGGCAAGACTATCAGCACATTATTGATCGGTCTGAAGAGCGCGAAGGGCCAGAAGAAGTTGCGGTTGGATCCCAGCATCTACGAAGCCATACAGAAGGAGAGAGTCACGGTTGGAGATGTGATCTATATCGAGGCAAATACTGGAGCTTGCAAGCGTGTTGGTAGATCCGATGCATATGCAACAGAATTTGATTTAGAGGCTGAGGAATACGTTCCAATTCCCAAGGGAGAGGTACACAAGAAGAAAGAAATCGTTCAAGATGTCACGTTACACGATCTCGACATCGCCAACGCACGACCTCAAGGCGGACAAGACATAATGAGCATGATGGGCCAGTTGATGAAGCCAAAGATGACTGAGATAACTGAGAAGCTACGAGCTGAGATTAATAAGGTCGTGAACAAATACATCGACCAAGGCGTTGCTGAGCTTGTCCCTGGTGTTCTCTTCATTGACGAGGTAAGCATCCCCTACTCACTTTGCAATAGCAGTGATATTAATTCAAATTAGGTCCACATGCTTGATATCGAGTGCTTCACATATCTCAACCGAGCGCTTGAATCGAGTATCTCGCCCATTGTAATTCTGGCTTCCAACCGGGGTATGTGCACCATTCGCGGTACCGAGGACTTAGTTTCTGCCCACGGAATCCCCCCGGATCTCTTGGCTCGTCTTCTCATTATCCCTACAAATCAATATCAAGCGGATGAGATCAAAAGAATCGTTCGGATTCGAGTAACAGTTGAAGGCCTCTCAATAACGGAAGCTGCGTTGGACAAGATCGCAGACCATGGGTCCCGTATAAGCTTGCGATATGCTCTGCAGCTCCTCACTCCTTCCAGCATTCTTGCGCGGGTAAGCGGTCGCAATCAGATCGATGTTATGGATGTGGCCGAATGCGAAGATCTATTCATCGACGCACGGCGAAGTGCAGCGATCGTGAACGGGGAAACTGGCAATCACTTCATTACATAGGGACAAAGGTTTACTGCATATTCTCCATGTTCGTGTAGGAGTTCTAGGGGTATCGAAAATGTGTCCATCAATGCACGGCGAAATTTATCTAGCTTGGGAGGGGGGGCTGCAACCACTTCATTTCATTGAATGCTCTTCCTATAAGTGGTAAGATCAGGGGCATCACTGCTACATCTTCAAGGTCTTGCGGTAGTTCCCAGGTTTTACAAAAGTCTGGCGTCGAGGACGGGTATCTGAGACAGTCCGTTTGGCTGGGACCAGAGTTTAGAGAATAATAATCTCTGTTTGCGCCTCGCGCCTCACAGCATTCCAAACGCGTCTAGCATTTTGGGTTTAGTCAGCTTCAGCTTTCCTTCACCGTGTTTTCCTATTTAATACCGGAAACGTCAGGGACAAAGAAAGATGTTGGTAGTGCTTGACGAGTTCCCGAGACAAAGACACCGCACCTGCAATAATGGCCCAACTAGCTCTCATTGCGGTGATTGACTGGCAAGATCATTGTTTTCCTGACCATCAATGGGCATTACATACAAAGAACTTCATCAATAACAAGAAGGCCATTCTTACCTTCAGCCTTCATTCTCCTACTCTACTTGCCTGTAGAAGCCGTATCACGACTTTTCCAAGTATCCACGGCAGGCATACCATTATTCCATCATGCAAGCAGCAGTTGAGGTAGCTCCTCTAAACTTGAGCATCTTGAGCGCCCCTGGTTCACCAGTGAGCTTCTCAGCCGACTCAAGTCGAAGAGGTTCTTTGAGAACACGCCCTGAGAAGAGCTCCGAGCCCCCTACTCCGAACTCTCCACGGACCCGTTCGACACGGAAAAGAGCTGCTTCATTGGACCTTGTTGGCGCGACGCGTACAAAAATAGGAGATCTTGCTCTCAACAGTGCGAGCACGCCGACACCCTCGGCACCTAATCAGACAAGAGAGCAAGTCTGCCTTTGTCAACCGGATCCCAAGATACCTCGGCCTCGAAACGGTACGTGACTTATGCTTCCTTGTGTGTTGATGGCGTGATTGGTTCTTTTGAGATGGATGTGCTTGAAACTCTTTATATTCCACCCCAAAGACTCTTTCACCGATTTGAAAGCTAACGATTCTTTGTAGCTTTCATACTTTACCGGCAACATTACCAAGCCCAGGTTGTCGCACAACATCCCGGACTTGCAAACCCTGAAATTTCAAAGATCATCGGTGAACAGTGGCGAGAACAGGCTCCAGAAGTTAAAAGCGAGTGGAAAAGGTTGGCTGAGGTAGGCAAGAGCTTCGCGGACCAGTGAGATGATACTGATGCGTGATTTTGTAGGAAGAGAAACAGCGTCATCAGCGTCAATACCCAGGATACCGATACCAACCCCGACGAGCAGGCAAAGCAAACGGTGTTCGCCCTGTCTCATCGTCTTCTGCCGACGATCCAGTACGTTGTCCAAAGTGCAACGGCAGATATATCTCCACCCCGAGTACCCCTCTCACTCCCTTTACGCCAGCTTTCGGGACGTCAAACGCCCGAAACGATCGACTCTTGCCTCCTTTTACACCATCTCGGACGAAGGAGGTTGAAAGACCTCACTATCCTTCGCAGATGCAGGACGCGAGGATGGATACTCCGCGGATGGGCCCGCCACCGCAGCAGCTTCAACGCCGAGCACAATACCCACAGACTCAACAATTACCGACCCATCGTGAGCTGGATGAAGAGATGGAGCTTTTCAGCCCATCACAAGACCAGAAACGTCGAAGATTCAACAATAACGCTCACAGGTTTAACAATGAACCTCCCCGTGGTTACCCATCAGCATCCCCGATATCCTACTCTGCGCCTCAATCATTCGGTCGTCACGTTCCACCGAGTCCTTACAGACAGCAGCAGCTTCCAGGTCCAGGCATGCTGGCTCGGACGGGACCCATGGGACCACCTCTACAGCAATCACCTATGAACCAACACCAAAGACACCAATACCCTACCCGTTCCAGCACCTTCGATGAGTCGCTTCGCTTACCTCCTTTACAAACTCAACTCCGCAACTCAACACCCACATCCACTCAAAGACCAGACAGTCAACTAGACAACCGTGACAGCCAGGCAAGAAGCGTGGAAGCAATGGTCATGACGATCCCTTACCTTAACAAAATCAAAGTTCTCACCAAGATCTCTCCACCGCTCCCATCCCCCGGCCCCGCCAGCCCAGCGCAAGAAACCCGCGGCGCCGTCATCGTCATCGAAGGCGCAGACAAAGAGCTGCTCGCCGAGACAGGAGTCTTCATAAACTCTCACCTCTCCCAAGACACCTCTTGTGCTGTCAAGACTTGGGGTGCCTCCTCATCTCGTCTAACCTCCATCTCTGCCCCCAAAGCAGTTGCAGATGTAGAGATGAGCGACGGCGGCGGCGCAGCGGTCCCTACACCTCTGTCTCCGATCCCAGAGGAGAAGGATGCATTTGTTGAGTACCTCGGAATTATCTCGGACTGGCATACCAAGTCCCGCGAAATGATAAAATACATCACTACCTCCCCCAGCGCTCCGTCTTCCGCAAAGGCTCTGCCAATCGCCATAGTTCCTGCAGGCTTCTCCCTCACTACCTCAGACACCTTCGCCCTGTCCATCCCTATCGAAGACTCCTACGCACCGGTAGATCACTGGCAATGGATGGCCACGCTGTGGCGCGGCATCGTGGGCCCAGATCTTACAGTGTATGTAAGCCGCGTAGGCAGAGAGGAGATGGCCAAGTTTGGAGGCGTAGAAATCAAGGGCGACTGTAATGCTATTATTGTCAGAGTACCGAATGGGGAGGGCGTAGATGAAAAGACGAGGAGGCGGTTGGGCTTCGAGGTGATGGAGTATGTTAGAGGTGTTGGGAGTGGCTTTAGTAGGAGCTGAGGCCGGAAAGTAGCAGGGAAAACCCCATAAGCCTTTTTGTTCGGGCGAGACGGGAGAAGAATTAGGTTGGTTGGTTGGGTGTATTGATTTGTTTTTCTTTGTACTAGTATCTTGGAAGCTTTTGTAATTTGGCATGAAAATAAAATAGAATCAAGTCTATCAAAATTCGTGCTGGGTGTTAGTAGTGACTGGGTTTCAATATTAACAAGCCCCTGCCATTCCAATTCCTCTCACGTTGAGAGGCTCCTGTGCCTCTTTTCCAAGTCTTCTTATTCCGAAAGAAGGGAAACAAGACCCCTCAAACTGCTCTGCTTCATTGAAGGGGGAAGTGCATGCCTTTAAGCCCTTTCCGAATTAGCTGTCCTACGACTATGTGATCTACGGCCTCGAATGAAAAAGTTCCATCCATTTCAAGGCTTGAGTGGTTTCCAAGTTATTGACCATTCGCCTAATCGTTGCCATTACGAGTAGAATATCTTGGATTTCCGAACCACAATGAATAAGCACAACCACGAGCAGGAAGACAACTAAAGCGTCTGCAAACACCAAACCATCATCGGTTTTCCTGTTATTGACGCTAATGAGTCTATATGCATCTTTATCTACAATTACAATGGAAATATACACGACGGTCACTGCCATCTTATACAGACCCCAGTAACTCTGGGGCATCTTGCTTTACAATGTCTCGAACCTCGTGAGTCTCGTTGTTACTCGAAGACGATGCTGTTTGTTGCCGTTAAACCTCCATCTTCCTCACTCTCGCAGCCTCCGAATCTTTCTCCACAACAGTGGTGCCTCCAAAGCCCAACGCGGATGTCTTCTTCCTGCGTCCCTTACGGTCTCCATATTTCTCGTCAAACTTGCGAATGGCAGATAAGGTGCTCATATCTTCGCTGATACTGGCGCTGATCTCCTCAAGCGCTTTGTCGAAATGCTGTTTGGTGAGTATACGCTTCTCGGGATATTCGTAAGGCTCATCGCCTGTGTGCTTAGTTGCGGCCTCGTTTTCTTCGCGGATGCAGGCTAGTGCTGCCGCCACGGAGATATTCTTGAGATCAGAGCCCGAGTAGAAAGGTGTGTCTTTGGCTAGTTCAGAGAGTGATACGGATTCGTCAAGGAGCTCTTCCTTGAGGTGAATTTTAAGGATTGCTTCTCGATCTTTCTCAACCGGTAGGTCAACGAGTAATCGGCGTGGTAATCGACGGAGTACTGCTTCGTCAAGATCGAAGGGGCGGTTTGTTGCTACCATAATGAAAGCTGAAAGATCGTTCATGCCATCCCACTCCCGGAGGAATTGATTCTGTGAAGATCCGAGAGTTAGCCTTGTTTCTCTCATAAGAAATTTTCATGAGCGCAGCGATGATTTAGAGCCCATGAGACGTTCTTGCACCAAAGCTCCAGAAACATATCTGCGAAACCTGAAAAGACCACAATGACAAAACAAATAAAATGTTCAATGACTTACGATCAATTCTCGATGAGCTCCTGAACGTCTGCTCTCTCCACGAGCCGAAAAGATGGCGTCAGCTTCGTCTACGAAGACTACACAAGGTGAAAGTTTCTTGGCAAGACTGAATACAGCCTTGACGTTCTTCTCTCCTTCACCGACGAACATGTCATTGACATCTGCTCCACTGATTTCAAGCACAGTTGCCCCGCTTTCTTTAGCCACAGCTTTCGCCAGGAGCGTTTTACCCGTTCCTGGGGGGCCGTAAAGGAGCAAACCAGGAATCTTATCAGTAGCGAGCACACCGTACGAGAACGCCTCTGGGCGAATCAAGGACAGACTGGTCAAGGTCTTGAGAGCCTCGACGGTTTCCTTGGGGGCCTGGATGTGGTCGAAAGTAGTACGAATATCTGTTGGAAGCACAACACCGCTGAGCAATTTCTCTTCGTGGGAATTGCAATTCTTCTTGATCTGCTTGAGCTTTTCCTTAGTCAAGCCACCTTTATTGGCTTCAGAGGCTTCGTTGAGCAATGTTTCCACGTCGGTATCTTCTTCCTTCAGTTCCGCGGCCCCCCAACTGAATTTGGCTTCGTCGCTGGAAGAAAGTAGTCTCAATGCTTCGCTAAAAACCGTCCCATCGATAGTGGGAGATTTAGAGCTTCCTAATATCGTGATCGCAAGCCTGCGAACACGCGCGTACGTCCAGACCGCGTCTTCTAGGCCAGCTGAGTCTACAGAAGTACTGTCGAGTCCCTTCTCGAGGTCAATGACTGGCGCTAGATGCTGAGTGCCATCTGCTAATTTGGAGACCATGTCTTCAACATGTCGAATGTTCATATTCCGGACTCGTGCCTTTTCGTCCGTTTCGAAAACAATATCTTGTCCTATTTTCCTGTCAGGGGGCACAAAAATTGTGCTTTTTTCTCCATCGACCACATCTGATTGAAGATGCTGAATATCAGGCCTGGAGAGAGCGCTTTCCCCTTCCTCGCTAGAATATGTCCCAACGCAAATGATGTTTTTGCCGTCTTTCCAACGTTTGTTGACCGCTGTCCGGAGCCGCTGGAGCAAATCTGCCCCTTGCTGGGTTCCAGTCAAGGCTTTGTAATCTCTCACCTGGACAATAGTGCCGGAAGAAGCTGGCTTCGACTCGACTGGTTCCGTACTATCCGATTCCGAGGGAGAAGCAGCGCGCTTCACATCAGCTGCCGCTACCAGTTCGCCAAGAATAGCATTGAATTTCAAATTGTTCCATTGGTCTGACTCGGAGGTTGAAGCTGGAGCTGATTGTGGATTTTGAGTAAAGTCCCAAATGCCGACCCTTTCAAATTTGAGGTCAAGGTTGGCAGGACTTTTGTTGGGCTGTCTGGCATCCTTCTTATTTTTGGCAAGGAGTGAACTCAGCGCCTTGTTAAAATTAGGCAAATTGAATGGCCGCTTGGTAGCATCTTCTTCCTCCTCAGCGGCAGCGGCATCTTCTTCACCGGGATCCGCATCGTACTTCTCCAACTTCCCAGCAACCTTCTGCGCATCGTACCCCAATAATGAGGTCCTCGAGCCAGTCCATGCTACATTTTCGTCAACATAGGGCCCCACAATCTGGGCAATATCCTGAGCATCGAGCCGTATCACATCAGCTCCAAGCTTCGTTGCAATCGTCTCAACAACCGAATCCAGATAAAAATCTCCCCCATCTTTCGGACATTGTAGAAGGGTGATAGGCCGGAGGATATTCAGGTTTTCCGAATCCTTGGGTGGGCGTAGAGACAATCCTGCTCGTAAGGAAGACAGTATCTCTTTGTAGACATCCACGTGCATCGAATATTTTGCCTTTTCGGAAGACGTTAAATCGCAATCTTCAAGTGCAAGGTTCATCCGGGCTAATTCTGCATCAAAGGTGTCGCGATCAAGCTTGCCCTCGAATCCTGTATAAGCATAGACCGCGAGTGTCCCGCTCTGAGCAGGATCTTCCAAGCACTTGACGTTCCTTTCCCAAAACCACTCTGGCAGCTGCACACGCGGTAGTCCCTCGGTCTGTCGTGGTCGGTTTCCCTTCAGTCTTCCAAATGTAGGCTTCCCATTGCCGTTTCGCGGCTTTGGCGTCAAAGCCTCTCCTTGCGCTATTCTCGACGCCTCAGTAGTACCATCTTGCCCGGCATTTCCATCTGCGCCTTCCGACGACTCAATTGATGGGTTTTCTGGGTGTCCATCCCCTTGACCGGCCGTTTCCTCGGGTGTTCGACGTGATATTGGGGAGCGGTGGAATGATCGCGAGTAGATGGGGTATCTCACGCCGGCGACGATTCGACAAGCGCGACGAGAAATGGGTCTGCGTGCCGTACGGAGGGCGTGCAATGCTACGGCATGCATTCGGTAGAGGGCTGCGCTCGGGAAGAGCGACTACGGAAAGGTTGGCAGAGCGTAGTCGTTTGCGGAGTTTGTAGGTTACTGGCAGTGGATGAAATCATGAGCTCTGCCAAGTCAGCCGGATCATGTGATCACTCACTGTGCAATTTTCCGAGATTCTCTAAAGAGTAGAAGAGTACACTGATAGGTTTTTATTTCTTGGGGCATTTTACGTATAGACAGTATTATGGTTCAACAGGCAGGCTCTGTAAATCTTTCATGCTTTCATACAATGCACTCTTGCCGACCACACGGGTCTTTCTACACCTGCAACTACTGGTAGAACTGCTTAGGACGCCCTGTCTTTTCATAAACTTCACTTTCAAACCCAGCGATTAGTTCAAACTTGTAGCCGAGTACTATTTGCCAAGAGTAATCTCAATCAATTACTACGGTAACAGAGTTGGTTGCCTAGAAGTAGACATCCCGGAGCAACCGATCTGCAGAGACCAACAAAGCAGACGGTATTGTATCCTCCGGTGACAGCTCAAGGGTAGGCAATGCAAGCTCAAGTATCCGAACAAGAGGATGGGGAACTCCGACAGCCTGTTTGAAATCGACCCGAGTCTTACTCCCTTCGTGGGCACCAGTGCCGCCGATATCAGCTCCCATATTCCCCCTATGAACTTCCCAACGTCCCTTGATATCTTCAGTTATGCTGGACACAAAACTTTCAATATGATCCCCATTTATGACCTCCAGGCGTTCAATCTCCCATAAGACGGGGCCAAATCCATCTTCACTAGGTTGGCATGCTTGGAAGATAAACCTGGTCAGAGGACCGGTAACTTCACCCACCAGCGTCCTCTTCTCTGGGTCTGGACCGGCATATTGCCTCATTGGAAGGTCCACTGAAAGCCAAAATTGACATGTCGCACTAACAATGGCCTGGTAATCCAGGTCTACGCCAGTAAAACCAGTTCCGACATAACTTTCGGAGATGCCGTTCAAGATGATCCGGAGAATATTGACTAGATGCTTAAAAACAAAAGCTGCTTCCGCGTCCTTTTTCTGGAATATCTTGATGATGCGATTCGAAAGAACCGGCAGATATGTTGCACACAGGACCCACCCGCCAATCGAATGAAAGCCGACATGAAGAGCGGCAGGTAGGAACTCAGTCATCAGAAAGTGGGTAAATTCCGGACGCTTCATGCCTTTCTTGACGTAGTTCATATGTCTCCCTACCCGGCACTGGATCAGGTCTTTTCTCCATCCGCTGTAAAGGTAGTGGAAGAGAATTGGAGAGGTTCTTCTAGGGTGTTCGATAAGCCGCAATGAGTAGGAAATGATACCGGCAGCAAAAAGGTTAGGATCGGCATCCTCAGGCCAATAATGGGCTGAAGGCTGGCTGAAGAAGTCTAACGTTGGCCGAATCTCGCTGGCATATGACCTCAGTATAGAGATGATAAGTTGAACGAATGAAACATATTCCTTGAGTTTATTGGAGCCCGGGGTCATTATTTCCAACTGGTGCTTCATGGATTCCATTACTTCTTTCAACATGAGAGAAAACATGGTGCATGCTTCTCTCTGCGACTTGTTGCCGAATACTAGATCCACGTTGGTCTGGTTGAGCAAGGTAGTACGCATGATGTCAACAGCGGCTATAAAAGTCAGTATCTCAATTTGCAAGGAATTCTCGAGACATACTCTTGAAGAGTGTGTGGTTAGGAAACCTGTTTTCTCCGAGGGTCCCCGAGTCGATGGTGCTAGATGCGACTCTGTGTGGCCAAATCGCTAAGTAGTGAGCCTTGGTTTGCAGTCTAGTCGTCAAAGTATTGACCATATCAAGCGCAAATGGGACTTCTGATTGCGATTTCGAAAGAGCCAGTAGCCATTCCAAACCGATGTCGAAACCGGTGACCTAAAACTGTTAATGGAAAATGTCCGAAGAAAGACGAGTCAATTTTACCTTCAAGTCATCCAGGTTCTTATGGTCGACCAACGCACTGAGAAATAATGGCCAATATGCGTTCGATTTATTAGTTCCACTACGTTGTTGAAAAACAGCATTCGGGCCTTTCACGAGAAAGTCGCCCAGATCCTGGAGTCATTAGTAAGTACAATGAACTGATGTGGCATTTGACTCACCATAGCGTTCTCAGTGAGCTTTATGACCAATGAGGACCAACAGAGGACTACTTCAGACAGAAGTTGAGGATCTAGAAAATTTCCTGAATCACTTTGAAGACCCCGTCGCATTGTAGTACGAAGCAAGGGAAGGATTTCTGGTTGAAGGCGCTAATAAAGTAAGTATCGACGGGTCGGCTGTAAGGGAAAGGATGAACACCCACGTATATCAATTCCACACGGTCCAAATTCAGATTTTCTAAACTGCCCTGGCTTTCGGAATTGGTGGCGCAGGTTGAGTCTGGCAGCGGTAGGCAAATGGGATCCAAACGGTCGATTTGTTCCATGTAATGACAAATACTATCCACGCAGTCTTGCAGACTCCCTTCCGAGTAATCGTCTTCACCCCAGGAATCAGGCTGGCTAGCTTTGCAAAGAAGTTCTGTAGAATGTTAGCAGAGTTTTAACAAAGGCGTGGAAAGACCGACCTGGGTTGAAGGCTTGGATAGCCAACTGAGGAGACGTAGCAGTCTTAACGGTATAGTCCATGGCCCTTACCATCACGCGTAGAGTTTCAATTGTACTTCTTCTGTTCGCCAAAATTGTCTGTTTTAATAACCCTTCTGAGATCGGGTTCCGATCAGTTTTCTCGAGCACCTCAGCCTGATGTCGCACCTCTGATTCGATTCCAAGATACTGCTGATAAAGTTTCGCCGAAAACTCATTTTGCCAAAGCGCAAATGGCTGGTAGGTAACAGAGCTCGAAGACTTGGTCACAACAAATCGGGCGAGATTCTCCCAAGCTCTTATGTTTATTAAACAGGCTTCCTTGTGTGATCGATCCGCGATCACAAGCTTCTGGATAAGTGAAAGAGAGGGTCTGTGGTCTGCCGGGGCTGCCCAGAAAAGAGTGCAAAGAAGATCATGGTGGTTTCGTAACGAAGCCAATTCTCGTTGATGAATCGCTTCTTCCTTTGGATATTGACGATCATGATTGGGAAGCAGTCGCGCAACCAAGTTGCGAATACTCTTGATGTCTCCTGCTTTTTCCATATGCTTGATTGCCATGGCCACAATTTTGAGGAAGATGTGAAAGCAGCGGTCGTCCGGGTCTACCTCTAATGCTGGTTCCTTGTCAAGTTCCCTCAGAAATCGTGGTGAATCATAGACCTCTTCGTTGCGTAGATGAGCGAGCTTCTGAGATGCTAAGAAGTCAAAGATAGCCCCTATCACACCACTACATTTCCACCAACTCCAAACAGTTATTAGATAGTGACAACGGCTAACAAGCGCTCTGCAATAATCGTTAAAGCCAGGTGATTGCCTAGGATTTGAACTGTATAACGAAAATATTTTTTTTAGCATCTGCTGCGGCAACGACCAATTGTCAAATGACTTATTTCGACGTCGGCCAGGTTTGACGATCCCGAACTCGTCAAATTCGCAGAGGGGTAGAAGAGAAAACATGGAATACCACAATTTCTCCATGATTCGTGCGTCGTTAGTACTCTTCGCCTCATTATCAATCAGTTCCTGATTAACGATGTCCCAGAAAGAACCTCTCGGGATGTGGGCTGCTTCCAAAACCCTCATTATGATTACCCAGGATTCAGCAGCAAAGTGGTCATGACGAATCCCTCGTTCCCGGAACGAAAGATATTGGAGGTCGTCATAAAGTTTTCGTAGTCCATCTAGGCCATGAGCGAGCAATAAGCCCACGCAAGTACGCGCAATACTTTTCAGCACATCTTCAACTTTGAATCCGAGTGCAGCATTCTCCGGTCGTGCACGGGCGACTTGGAGGACCCGCAATCCTACTAACATAGACCGATTCAAGATCTCAATCAATTGAGAGCGCGTCTGTTGAACCGCAGAAAGATGGCTTTTGATGCGAGACGAAACGTCTTGAAGGACTTCAATGAGCCTGTTCAGAAAATCGGTATGGTCATCGGAGTCAGTAAAACTTAAAGAGCCTTGAACATAATCGACAATAGACGTTGCTACGGATATGGTGTTGACCGTTGGGGTTGACGCTGGCGAGGATGAGAGGTGTTGATCGAGAATCCAGTCAAAACAAACACCAATTTCAGACGAAACGACTTGATTCCACGGACCCCATCGAAAGGCCCTTTCGCCAAGCCGAATTGGGGTATATTGATCCAAGGCCCCTGTTTGAACAGAACTTCCCTTGAATGCCTTGGAAAGGCGACCACTCCCTATAAAGGTGGTCTCGTGGAAGTAAATTCCAGACTGCAATGGGAAAATATCGAAATGGAGCGAATACTTTGTCCCAAATTTGCCTAAACCCTGTAACTTACTGCCCTCACCGGAGACATGTTGTATGAGCGTTGGAGAAAGAACTTCTAAAATCATAGGCTCGCTGGGCTGGCGATACCTTGCTGCGCCGACATCTATCCGTTCTGGTTGAGGCTTGCTGCGTCGAGAGCCCTTCAACGTAAGTTGAGCTGGAGGGGTCACAGCTGTTTCACCTACTTCGCTCTGGACCTCTACCCGGGACTTTACAGCGTCGTCATCCGCAAGGAACCTTCCAAGTTGAAGGTTGACCTGAGGCCCGCGACGCTTTCGGGTAGTTCTGTAAATTGCATCCAACGTCTTCTTCGTCGATTTGAAAGCAGATGCCGGGTTCTGACGGGAGCAGTCCATTTCAGGAGCTTCAAGCTGTGCAGGTCTTGCGGAGGGAGCGATACGATGCGATTTGTCAGGGCGTGTCTGTGGATGAGTCCACGCTCTCCTCTTTCCGATTGGGGGCGCACCGTGATGATCGACCATGGGTTCTCCGGAAGTCATGGAGTTCTTCATAGATCTCTGCTTCACCCTCGATACAACAATTTTTCGTGGCATCTCCACTGGTCGATTTCGAACGTCCAAGGAACTCCCTTTGCTCATAGGCGACTGCAGTCTAGTTTGTCGATTACTCGCAATTGGGTTAAGAGGTCGTCTCATGACACTGACCGGGGGCTCTAGTAAACTGTTGAGTACTCTAGGCTTGATTTTGCCCCCTCTCCAATCTTCTAGAACACTTTGAGCATCAAGTGTGTCTTCCCGGTTCGCTAGTCTGATATATTTTTTCGATGGACTCTGCTTCCCTTGCCCAGGTTTCAATCTTGCAGTGCGGGCAGCTATCCTAACGAACTGGGGGATATCTGATCGACTGTGATTGTTTACGTCCGTGACGTCTAAAATACTAAGCCTCGGAGGGTTTTCTTTTGTAGTACGAGTAATATCGGCGAGCTTTGCACGCCTAGACGAAAGCTTACCCTCTCGAAGTTGGCCAGCGTTGCTCTTGGTCGACTGTCGAGGCTGTTTTAGATGCTCGGTGATCTTAGGCTGGCGTACAGATCCGCTGCCACGTTTTCGAGGGACTGCTGTCGGATCCAAACGTCTTCTTTTTCGCAAGTTGCCACCAGCCAGTTTTTTCTGGCGCTTGTGACTTGGAAGCATCGGATCGATTCTGTCATCTTCATCGGCAGAACCCTCTCGTTGAAAAAGTTGATCCAACTCATTGACCCTATCGTCCTCCATGACAAATCCGTTCTCGTCAATCTCGTCATCATCCGAATCATCGGAAAGGAAATGTATCCCACTGTGCGTTGCGGCAGATGGACTTCCTGCTGTACCTGAGGGCCTGGGAAGTGCGACACCACGTCGAGCTGGTAACTTGGCGGGGGATACACTGAAGCTCCCTCGTTGGGTGCGGCTTGAAGCTGTAGCCTTTCTACGTGGTTGATCTAATCGAAGATGGGACGCTGGAAGCACACCTCGAATCTTCTTACCAACTTTGCGGACTTGAACTGACTCGGCAGAAGACGAGGCCGCTGAGTGTGACAAACCATTCCCTGTCCCAAAGGGATCGCCAAGATCACTATCAGAATCAATAAATACAGGTTCGGGAATTGGTTTCATAGCACTCGTCGCCGGTGTTGGTAAATCCGCAGCGCCGTGAAAACGAGGCTCGTCGTGTTCAAGCCGCGCAGGCGTTGATTCCTTAGATGACGAATACGATAATGTTCGAGATAGAGATGCTCTGGTGATGTGTGATGTAGCTGCAAAAGGCGAGCTCGTAGCCGGTGGAGAAGCAGGGACATCGAAAATGTCGTTATTTTTGCTCCAAGTTTTTCTAGGAGGTTGAGTCGGAATTTTAGATAACCGAAGTTTTTGAGGTTTCGACGTGTATGTCTTCACACGACGCTTGGGGTCGGCTCGGTGCCGTGCAAGTACTGGGGCTCGCAAAAGCTCCTCGATATCAGGAAATTCATCATCACTACCTACGGCAGGAGCCTGATTCGGATTTTCGGTCGAATGCTCGTCCTGGGCGGACGGCAGAAGTGGTGGGGAAGATGGAGGATTCCAATCAACATCCATCTGCTGGCTCTCCTCCATCTCAAATTCCATGTCTTGAGAATCAGGATCCGGGGAGGATGCGTCCCTAGCCTTTTTGTTCTTCTCGTCTTGAATTTGAGCCAGTCTCAGCGGCGTCATGCCACGTGCCCTAGCAGTTCGGCGGTACTTCTCCTCCTCGAGAGCGTACGGGTGCAACTGAATCAGATTTCGCTGCCGAAATGTGCGTCTATACACATCCAGCGGCGGCCCTTGAAGTGGTGGTAACGGTCTCTCCTCAGTCGTAGACTCCTGTGGAATAGGCTGAACTAGGTTTTCAGAGGCCTGGTGTCTCTCGTTTTGAGTGGATCTACTCGTTGTCATCCTGACCGAGGTCTGACTACTTGGAGGAGTCGTCAGGGGACTCGAGGACGGCGAGGTAATTCGTACATAGGTTTGAGATATATCGTCCTCTACAACAAGCTCGGGCCCAGAAACTTGATCGCGTTGCCTTGAAGTGGAGAGCGTAGATTCCGTACCGTCATAATCAAGAAACCCCAGAGGAAATTTAAAGCCTTGTGGCGACTCTGGAGAGGGCTGTAGAGGCGCTTCATGGCTCTGGACAAAAGACTTCAAGGGCTCTTCCTCCCTTAAATTGCCGCCTCTGTCCTCCGAATGTTCAGCATCTGTAGGAGTTCTTTCCAGGGGGGCGATGCCAATCGCGGGGCCTTCGTCCTCCTGCTGATTACTTCCATTTTGAAGCACGTATTGGTGGTGCTCCTCGTCGTATTCCTTGCTACGTTCTTCGTTGATTTTCTCGTTGATTTCCTCGTTAATAGGCAGTCCAGTCGCTACTTCATTATGGGTGGCACTGCTGTGAGATGGGCTGTCGAGGCCCAAGTCCACGTCCAAATCCAGGTCCAGGTCATCGTCATCGTCCGAGTCTGGCACCTCCCCTTTCTCTTTCCAATTTGCCATATGTGTCAGATGGCATGCTAATAATCCGGAAAGTCCTGACGAGGTTCGGACAGGATTTGCTGGGGGTTGTTTGAATATCGAGGTGCAAACGCGGTTCAGTGAGACGCGTCGTAGGTACAGTAGACTCTCCACTTTTTTTTTATTCTACGCCAAGACAGACAAGTACTGAACGCCACCTTAAAATCTATACAGTGTAGAGTTTACACATTTATACATTTCACAACCACAGATTTATCTACCCTCTTGGCATGTACGCCTATTCTCTGAGGATATTTGCCGGACGATGAGCAGAATTCGCGGCGTAGTTCCTCTTTTTCTGGCTACTGCAATTGGCATTGGCAATGGTATGCTTCGGTCTCGCACCATATCGGTATCATGTTCTATACTAATCTGCAATCCCCAATAGGCATTTGGGTATTCGGGCCAGCTTTCAAAGAACAACAGGAGCTGAAGAACGCAGAGGCAGGGTTCGTTCTCAACGAAATACAACGGGGGCCAGACTTTTACTGAACGCGAGCAGGAAACCTCTGGAAGTCATTGGGGAAGCCAAAGAGGATGAAGTCAAAATGCTAAGGGCGGCCGAAGCTGCAGCAAGCAGGTCTGCGGCTACTGAAGCTGCATTGAAGCAGGGGGGATCCTCCAGCTCGTGGTGGCCGAGATTACTTTGGACTGGAAATGATGCTGGTGACAAGGCTAAGCCCTCCACCGACACAGTCAGCGAGGCCATAAACAAAGAAAGGAAGAAAGATGTTGGAGAGAAGTAGCATATGACTACAGGATAAGAGATGGATCGATTTCCAGCTCATCAGGGGAGATATGGAAATCTCAAACCCCAACCGGGGCTCTGGAGTCCAATGCCAGTGTTACCGAACACACAACACATATCGACGAATATAGATGTACGATAATATTTCCACCCTTTCAAATACGCCGATTCCCATTCCCGCCTACCTAATACCTTAAGAGTCTCAACTCTCAATGGAACTTCCCATTCTCGAGAAGTAAGTTCCTAATACATCGATGGCACGTGATTATTTTCATCAACGTCATTGGTCGTCTTGTCCTGCTCCTGCCTTGCCTTGCCTTGCCCCCCTTGATATCGATGCGTGAGACATCGCGATTCCGTTCAGATCAACCGCACATCCACATCCACACCCTCACCCTCTACTCCTCCATTCATACAAAATTGGCCATAATGACCGACTCAAAGCAGGGTAGTTCTAGCGAGAAGCAGAAAGATGATCTCAGTACTATTTTAACTACTGAAGAGCAAACCGAGCTAACCCTTCTTATCGCCAATATAACGGAGGTTATGAGAAAGCAGATCACGGAAACTTTCGATGCTTCAATTACGTCCGCGAAACCACCTGCACAAGCCCTTCATGTTGGCGACAAGAATCCTAACATTGACGAGAGCAAGGCCCATGAAGAGACCGAGGAGGAAGAGAAAGCAAGGAAGCTGCAAGCAAAGAGGGAGAAAGAGCTGTCGGCTCCAAAAATGAAGGAACTGAAGAAAGATGCTCTAGAATTCTTCGATAAATGGCGAGAATCTATCATTTTGAGACTCGGGCAAGTGGTCAATAACCCAAAGGAGGTCGTGGATGAAAAAGTAAAGGAGGCCTCAGCGGAAGCTACGCCTAACGCTGATCCACCAACGGAGACCAGAGTCCTTCGTGAGTAGTCTCCATTCATCTTCCGAGTTATTTCACAATTCGACTGCTAATCATTGCTTTCTCTCAAGGGCGTAATACCAACATTGAAGAGGCAGATGCTGCCCTAGTCGAACTCTACCCTCCCACCTCAACACACCTATACTCTCTGCCAAAAGACAAAAGAATCGTCCTCCTGCATGCTATGCTTCTACTCCTTCTGTCCCTAGAGCATTACATCGCACACTCTCGAATCCTACTCCTCCACATATCATCCTCTCTCCACCTCCCACTCCATATCCTCTCAGAGCAAGAAGTCAAGGTTGCGCAAGGTCTGCTCGAAGCCGCAAAGCGCATGTCTGGGAGCGAAGAAACACAAAAGCGTTCCGACGACAATAAAGTTGCTCGGAGATGGAAAGTTGGACTTGCTGGTGTTGCAGGCGCCGCAGTCATTGGAGTGACCGGTGGTCTCGCTGCTCCTCTCGTGGCCGGGGCAATCGGTACGATTATGGGTGGCTTAGGGCTAGGTGCTACCACAGCTGCGGGGCTTCTAGGAGCTTTGGCTGAGAGTGGTGTCATTGTGGGGAGTTTATTCGGCGCTTACGGTGCAGGAATGACCAGCAAAATGATGGACGCATATGCCAAAGAAGTCGAGGACTTCGCATTCCTGCCCTTGAAAGGCTCCAAGCATCAAGATCCTAAGCCTGAGGATCGAAGGTTGAGAGTAACCATTGGCATCAGTGGATGGCTGACGCAGAAAGAGGACATAATCACTCCCTGGCGGGCTTTGGGACATGAGAGTGAAGTATTTGCCCTGAGATGGGAGCTTGAAGCGTTGACGTATGTAATTCATTTTTTTGGTTAGATCGGATTGTGCCCTTTTTCCAGCTACCTCTATTTCTCTCCACCACCAGATGCTAATTCTAAACACTAGTAAGCTCGGAAGCTCTATGGAATCTGTCGTGAAGAGTGCGGCGTGGACTGGTACGTTGAAATTTGCTTACGAAATGCGAGTGCTTAGCATGTCTCAAGAGCTCAGCGCACTGCTCATAAATTCGGCGATATCTCACACTAACCCAACATACAGTTGCCAAAAAGGAAATCATCGCCCGCACAATCTTCGCCAGTTTAATGGACGCGCTTTGGCCAATTGCGTTACTGAAGGTCTCAAAAGTTGTTGATAATCCATTCTCAGTTGCCAAAAACCGAGCAGACAAGGCTGGCTTGGTTCTTGCTGATGCTCTTATCAATAAGGCGCAAGGCGAACGTCCAGTAACACTCATTGGTTACAGTCTAGGTGCTAGGATGATATATTCGTGCTTGATGAGTCTTGCAGAGCGGAGAGCGTTTGGTCTGGTCGAATCAGCCGTTCTGGTCGGCACGCCGGCACCTTCAGATGCTGCTCCTTGGCGTGCAATGAGAAGCGTTGTTTCGGGTCGTCTCATCAACGTCTATTCCGAGAATGACTACATCCTAGCTTTCCTGTATAGAACCAGCAGTATCCAATATGGAGTAGCTGGGTTACAAGAAGTCCAAGACGTGAAGGGAATAGAGAATGTCAACGTGAGTGACATGGTGAGTGGGCATCTTCGCCTACAATATCTTGCTGGGTCCATCTTAGAAAAGATCGGTTTCGAGGACATCGATAAGGAAGAAGTTGCCAGGGAAGAAGAGACATTGGCTTTGCTTGAGGAGCAAGATCGTAAGGAGGAAGAGGAGAAGAAGGGTGAGGCTATTGATCCTGATGAGGAGGCTGCAAAAATGGAGAAGGAGGTTGAGAAGAAATCGGAGAGAACAATGATGCAAAATTTCAAGGAGAAATTACATTTCAAATGAAGGAGAAACGAGCAACCAAGACAACAGTATAGACAACAAATACATGACTTCGACGGTTTTAATGGGTATCATTCGCTCTCCTCCGTTGCCTTCCCACTCCTCACCACAAAATACTTTCCCCCAGGAGTCTCAATTTTCTCACTGGCCGTCCCAAGTACATCCCAGTCCTCCACACCCTCTGTATCAATTACCTCCCTTCGTCTCCTAGGCCTCCTACTCCGCCCTTTAATATCCTCCTTTCCCAGTGCATCTCGTAATTCTTCCAGCCCAATTGTAGTCTCTTCCCTGCCCTTCGTGGTTTCATCCCTTATACTCTGCAACGGCTCCACGCCCTCTGTATCTACATTCTGCATCTTCCTCACGAAATGCAACTGTAGATCGAGTGTTCTGAGCATCTCTTTCTCCTCCTGTGGGGACTTTGGCATAGGGAGTGCGGAAAGCCGCAGTAGGTGGTGTAGTTGTTCAGGCTTCACTCTCAAAGCGCCAATGTGATTTACTTCGTTTGATGGGATGAGATTTTTGACGGACCAGGTGGGCTTCGAGAGGAGAGCTTCCACGTCGATTGGGTCTTTGGGGTATCCGAGGTCCTGGGGCTTTTTGGGTGGTGCTAGGGAGGAATAGGTACGAGTTGATTGAGGGCGGTAACGCCGCAGTGTTCGTTGAGAAGCTCGACAGCTTCTGCATATAAAAGCGGACATTGCAGTGAGAAGTATGAGTGAGGCCAAAGAATTGAGATAGGTACAAGGTACAAGTAATAAAGGTGCAGCGCAGCGCAGCGCAGCCTTGTTCATTTCGCGCTAGCGAGCCTCTCTGACGAAGCTGGAACCCCAACCCCAATCCCAAGCCAGCCCAAACTACCTAGGTACACTTGGTCGGTTTACAATAACAACACCTGAGCATAACGCATCAAAGATAATACGTCCTGTTCCAAATCTACAAGAAACATCAACCGGTACCATATTCGAATCTCCAAACATGGCTCAAGATCCTCGGGCGCTTCTGCAAAAGGTATTCGTCTACCCCTCCATCACACTACGGATAAGCCAATATTGACAACATCAAAGGCACAGAAAGCCGAGGCTGGCGCGGGAGGAGGATTTAGTCTGTTCGGCGGACGACAAGAGAAATGGGAGGGCGCATCCGAATTGTATAATCAAGCAGCAAACGCATTTCGGATGGCGAAGCAAAGTACACATTCCCTCCCCCATTAAACCCCATCGGCCTAACCCTCTCTACAGACAAAGAGGCCGGACAAGCATTCGAGAAAGCGGCAGATATCCAGACCAACAAATTGAACGAACCAGATGATGCGGCAAATACGCTTACTGAGGCTTTCAAAGTATACCGAAAGACAGATCCCCTAGATGCAGCAAGATGCTTAGATGTCGCGATCAATCACTACACGTCAAAGGGGAACTTCAGGAGGGCGGCTACACACAAGCAGAATCTGGCGGAGGTCTACGAGACTGAGATTGGGGACATGAAGAAGGCTATGGAGAGTTACGAGCTTGCTGCAAGTTGGTTTGAGAGTGATAATGCTGAAGCGTACATTTACTCCAAGTCTCCGAGATTTGGACTAGGCTAACGGAAGTTTAGATTGGCAAATAAGCTCTTCCTCAAGGTGGCCGATCTAGCAGCTATGGAAGGCGACTATTACAAAGCTATAGAGCATTTTGACAAGGTCTCGGCCTCTGCTGTCTCCAACAACCTCATGAAATGGTCAGTGAAAGATTACTTTCTGAAGGCAGGGCTGTGCCATCTTGCCGTTGGAGACCAGGTAGCCACAAATCGTGCTCTAGAAAAATACCGAGACATGGACCCAACTTTCCCAAGCACAAGAGAGCACCAGTTGCTTGTGGATCTGTACGAAGCTGTAGAGGCTGGGGACCAAGAAGCCTTTGCGGACAAGTTGTTCCAGTATGATCAGATGAGCAAGTTGGACAAGTGGAAGACGACAATACTGTTGAGAGTCAAGAATGCTATTGAAGAGAAGGGAGAAGACTTCTCTTGAGCGGGTGTGGATGATCAGGCGTTTAGGTTCATCGGGTTAAACGTGAACAATGTGGGGATGTCTATACTCAAGATAGCATGGAATATGAACTCAACAGCAGTGCTTTATTATGATCAAGGTTTTGGGTTCCAAATTCTGGTGCAATATTTCAGGCTTGGACTTGGGCATATATGCATCCGCTGGTCTTCCAACCGCCAGTGTAATGCAACGCCTCGCAATCTTCAACTTGTCAAGGGCGTCATTCCCAAGAATACTAATGGATTTGCCTGTGAAATGGCAGTGCCAATACGAAGTTTCCGGTTTTAGCAGGCACGATCACGTGTGAATATTCTAGACCTTCAAGGTTCAGCTTGACCATTTGTAATTTACTTACTTCCATTTTTCACGATTTTGAAGTCACCGTACCTCTAGAGGACGGAGAGCCATTCCATTCCCTTGCAAGAGTTCATCCACTTACTCCTCGGGTTCAAAACATGGCACACTCACATTCCCATGAAAATGGAGCTTCTCACTCCCACGACAACCCCGCAGCAGACCATGGCCACACCCACGAGATCCTTGACGGACCCGGCAGCTATATGGGCCGCGAGATGCCCATCATCGAGGGAAGGAACTGGTCTGAACGCGCTTTTACGGTTGGAATTGGAGGGTACGTACTGTACGATTAATATGTCTGCCCATGCTTCCATCCGCTCGACTGCCCCTCCATCTCAAAGCGGGGCTCTACACGTGCCTCGTACTCGTAATTTCTATTCCCCCTATCCAAGCCAAGCCAAGTAAACAATGATCTGGACTAACAGATTCGCAGACCTGTCGGCTCCGGAAAGACAGCTCTCATGCTCGCATTATGCCTAGCTCTACGAGAGAAATACTCCATAGCCGCCGTAACAAACGACATCTTCACGCGCGAAGACGCCGAGTTCCTCACCAAGAACCTCGCTCTCCCCGCCTCGCGCATCCGCGCCATTGAAACAGGCGGCTGTCCCCACGCCGCAGTCCGGGAAGACATCTCCGCCAACCTCGCCGCCCTGGAAGACCTGCACCGGGAGTTCACGTCCGACATCTTGCTCATCGAGTCTGGAGGCGATAACCTGGCTGCTAATTACTCGAGGGAGTTGGCGGATTTTATCATCTATGTAATCGATGTTAGTGGCGGGGACAAGATTCCGAGGAAAGGTGGACCGGGTATTACGCAGAGTGATCTGCTGGTTGTGAACAAGACGGACTTGGCTGAAGCTGTGGGTGCGGATCTAGAGGTCATGGATCGGGATTCGAGGAAGATGAGAGAGGGTGGCCCGACCATATTTGCTCAGGTTAAGAAAGGGAAGGGAGTTGATCATATCGTTGGCTTGATTGAGAGCGCGTGGAGGGGAAGTGGTGCCGGGGCAGTTAGTACGCAATGGGGAGGTCCAAAGGGAACCCCTGGCTTGGAGGAGCTGAAGTAGAGGTTCTGCGAAAGGGAAGCTGGCAGAGAATGGCTTTTTACTTAATAACGAACATGGCTAGATGGTCAAAGAAGAGTTAAGTATTTGTAATTACTGGGTTCTTGAAAGATATCCTTTCGTGCTTTGAGCCTGAGCTTTATACTGTCACGAATCACTTTCCGGTGATTGGCGATGCGTAGTAGAACAGCATTTACTCCTAATATTAAATTCCTACATCCCCTTTACAAATCCCACGGGAAATCGTTACAGACTTATCATATTTCCATGGACGGATGGCATTTTATTAATGAGATAAAGGCGAGAGATCCAACGCGCTCAATGCAACCGAACCTAGTGTAGCTATCCCGTGCATATTCAAGCTCCTCCCCCTCCCCTCCCCTCCCCTCCTCTCTTCATCTTCATCTTCATCGGCATTTATCTCACGACAAGTGTTATGTTATGTGACGACTGTCATTCTAAAAGGCAATATCAACTAATGCTAGATGTTCCCGCCAGCCTGAATTCATCAGTATCCGCAGCGTCACGAAGAAAGAAAAACTGGGGTTTTTGCCACTCATCTTGAGGGGTATGAAATCTTAGTTCGAGGTCGACGTACCAAGACTCTCTTTTCTTCCGTAGATTCTCTAAAATCGGTCAGGTGTAGGGAGTAGAGAGAAACTATAGATATGAAAGTGCCGGGTGGAAGCTGGGGTTTCGCTTGTCTGGCGGCGTCTTTGAAAACGAAATACTTGACAAGAATCTTTCGGGGAGTTCGAAGGATTGATTCAAGAAGAATAATGACAGATAAAATAAGTATGTACTAAGAACGAATGATACAATGCCTGTGAAGTTCCGACCTAAAGTCTGTCTCCGCATGGGCTTTCCCTCTCCCTCGGGACTTGCGACTAAAATCTCAATTTCGAGCTACCAACCATTATTTTTGCAGGCCATATTCAACCTCAACTCTGCCATGTGTTGCTCACAGCAGCAGCTGTCGCACATGTTGCAGGAACTGTATAAGTATGGTTCGGATCAGCCTCCCAAGTTGCAGTTCCGTCCGAAGCAACATTGATATATTTGTACTGAATCACCGTCCCTGCCGCAAGACTGACACTACCATGCCAAAGATGGTTTGAGGAAGTGTATTCATCGGCGGAAAGAGCAACGGCACTGGCGGCATCCCAGCTTCCAAGGGCAGCCACGTTTCCTGCAACCTTAATTGTCTGGCCAGTGACTGTGGTCACAATCTCGTTAAATGTGACAGCTACTGTGGCAGCAGCAGCGCAGCTTGTGGATGTGCTTGTAGCTGATGTAGTTGTGGTGGTAGATCCTGTACTTGAAGACGATGTAGTTGTAGTAGTTCCACCGCTTGGAGTCTGACTAGGAGGCCAAGTGCCTGTTGGGGCTGTCGAATAAGTTCCGGAGGCGGAGGTAGAAGAACAGGCTGAAGGCACACTGGAAGCACTTGGCTCTCCCCATGAGTAAGGTACCACTCCAGCCCGGCGAGCTGCTGCCGTCAGGAAAGAGGCGTATGACCATGTAAGATCGCGGGCTGAAAGTGGGTCCCCATTTGATCGAGAGAACTGCTCAGCAAGAGATCCGTTAGATTGGGCATATGTGGCCACTATAGTTATATCTATGGTCAGCGTTGATTTCTTCAATGTTGTCTTGGACATAACATAGTATGGGTGTCAGATGATTAGACACCTGTAGAGTGAGCAGCCCTCAGAGTATATGTAACCTCGAGACACATGAATACAAGGAAAGTAAAATGAATGCACTGTTCGATAACTTACCGATATTGACATATCCATCGGCGTAGGTTTTGACCGCATTGTACAACGTTGTGTATGTTGAAGAGGTTGATGCATAAGTTCCAGCAGTCACAGAAGAGCTCAAGTCTTCGAAGAAGGCCAAAGACGTTGCAGTCACAGTGATGGACCCCTGCTTATTCCAAGTATATAGAGCATCGTAAAGTTGCTCAGCTGCGGCCAAAGTGTTGAGGTACCAGGGATTGCCACCTTGGTAGCTGTCTTCTGGATATCGCCCTACAGAAACAGCTACGCCCTCGGCGATTCCCGAATTGATGGTGTAGATGGACCGGAATGAGTCGGTCACAACTTTATGATTGGCTAAAGCGCGATCTGAGCATCTAGACAGATATTAGCAGGCAGTATTACGTGGTCAGTAGCATGAAGTTTACGGTTGGAATGTGCTTGCATCACAGCCAGCAGCCGGATCAAATGTATGGATTGAGCCAAGCAGGGTATTGGCATCTTTACCGGTCCGGCCATTGTTTTCGTTGATATTTGCAAGTATGTATCCTTCAGAAGAAGCCCAGAAGCTCTGCAAGAAGCATAATATTTGCGGGGCTTGGGAGTCACAATAGGTACATGACTTTCCCAGTTGAGTTGCCAAAGCACTGCCCTCTACGAGGGCTCTGTGCTGTACGGCAATTGTGAAGAAGCTAGAGCCAGAAACTTCTTCCCAGAGGTCATATCCAGTGTTGTTCCTGCAAGACTAATTAGAAGCAGGATTACCAGAGGAAAGCCACTCCATACCAGTACTGTGTAACATAACTAAGATCATTCTGGATAATTGGCCAGACCAGCGAGGTGGCTGTGGACGTGTATCCGTTGTTGATTAGCCACTTGGAGTAGGCGATGAGAGCCGTGGCACGGAGAGCAGGCCCATCACGTTGGGGTCTTCCCCAGCTTCCCGTGAAGGCAGTTTCATCAACGTTGAACTTTGGCTCTCCAAGGCCCCCGCTTGAGAGATCACCGCTGGGGTTGGAAACCGTTTGGATGTAGGCTTGAGCACTAATATAGTTCTCGATCTCAGTCTGCAGTGACGAGGAATAGCTGCTGATGAAGCTGTCCACAATACACTTGAAGGTAAGAGCGGAATCACGTGTCCATGTATAGAAGTCTTCGGATTGTCAGCAAGCTGTGGATCAAGGTTGACTGAAATGAAGAAATAGAGATGGCTCAGGTACAATCTGGGTTTTCTTGCGAGGGAGACGCAACGACGATTCCCGCCTCAGCACCCGTGGCGCAAGCTCCAGCAGCCCCGATGTTACACAGTAAGTCGGATAGTGCAATGGGACTTTCAGTAGCAATGAACGTGTCCACGGAGCGTTTGAGGATCTCGGCGTCGCGCTCCTTGACTCGGCTTGGATCGGGTAGGCCAAACACAGTCTGCAGGGCCAATGTGCCAGCCAGTACGAGAGAACCTAGGGAATACATGATGGGCTGGGTAGCGAGAGCGAGAGAGGTCAGGTTGAGATTGAGGTTACTGAGGGATGAGAGGAAAGGTAGAGCCTCCATCTTGACTTTATATCAAGACTTTCGCAGCTCACGCAGGAGATGATTCTCAATCTGGCACGGGTTGCCGTTGAGATTCAGGAGTATGGCCGAGATGGCCGTCGCTATTGCCTTGGCCACATGAAGCTGGCGGGAAGTTTTCCGGGCAGGCAGTGTAGTAGTGTGCTCAACCATACAATCCTCGCTCCTCGGTGCTTCCAGAGCTGCGATGACGTTGAACGAGTCCCGATTGAGAAGGCACGCCACAGGCGACACAACACATTAACATATCAGCCGTACCTGATACTGCGCAATTGCTATAGGCGCTGCAAGGTACGGGTAGAGTATAATCTTTCTTTTGTCGTATTCGGCAGTCAGTCCCGATCGAGGTGCAACCATTTCTCCGTCTACATGCTACACGCTATAGTACCTAGGTAGGTAGGTATACGCTATACGCATAAGGCACCGGAGGTGATTGGCGGGTTTGGTATAGGTAAAACGGGAACCGGAACAGGAACAGAGTCGAGAAGCCCGGTGACAGAATATAGGTAAGATATAGATGCAAGACATACAGGCCTCAGACTTCTAGACCACAAAATAGTTACAGTACCCCGCAGAGCCCGGTCCAAACCACCACGCCAGGTCGGCGGGAGGGCGGGGTTCCCCACAACTACATAATCCCCCTATCGGTCCGTCCCCTAAGCCCTTGCACGAATACTTATATCTGGTACCGTTATACTTTAAACGTTAATATACCCGGCTTTACCTCTACCCTGTCCCTAGGAAAGGAATGTTGGCGTCTACCGGAGCCGCGGCACTGTGTCCAAGAAGTGGCATGTGGTGGCATTGGGGGCGGGGACATACTTACGGACAAGCGACCATCTAAAAGAGTTCCATGTATACAGCAATAGAGATGAGCACTTATATTGAATCTAGAGTACATACGGAAGCAATAAAGAGACACGGGTAAGACTAACCGACAATGAAGCTACATAGGTAGGTACAGTACAGCCCAAGTCATACCAGCGGAACGAGCCGCCAGACCCAAGGCAGACCAGTTTAACCAGACCATTCCAACTGGCCAGCTGCAGGCAGATATACATACAATCATGGTATCGGGCCTTCTGTTTGACATACTGGACATTGGAGTTGTTACTGTTGGGCGCCGGCCCTGTTTCAGGACGCCATTCAGTCATCCATCCACCACATCGAACAAAAAAATCCAGCCCATGTTGAAATAATAACCCCAGCCGTGACAACATCCCCGGTGGGTTCCCCTCATACAGCATACGCAGAGCAAGTTATCTCCCCAATCCCAAATCCCCCGCAATATGGCCGTCGACGACGGCGTCGCCCGTGGACAGGCAGTCAATTTCGAAAGTATTCCCCCAGAAGCGATATGTAGGCAGGTAAAGGTTTATCGGCAGCGTCATGGACCAACGGTCTCAAGGCGGCTTGGAATTTTACGCCCTCGGTACACTCGTCCACTGAGCTCAAGTCTCGCGACGAGCTCAAGCTTCGTAAGGACCGATTACTCTGAGATCTGTCGATCGGATGATTGACATCATGAGGTACCTGTGAAGGTTGATGGCTCCATAGGACGAACGAACTGCCGCAGCAATCAACCTCACAACCGGAGTTGGAAGGATCGCTGGACACAGATCTGTGGTTGTGGAAAGAAAAGAAGAGGAAGAAATTCGCGGAAAGGAAGTTTATCATTAAAAAATTGAAGCGGCGGCCGCTAGTGCTCCTCTCTTTGTGCACCAGTCAAAATTGAACAGCTTACGTAATTCTGACTAGACCCATCTGGTGCATCCCATCCATCCCATCCATCACCCTAATGGCACCTGGCATGGCATGGTCTGTCAAGCCAAACATCAACCTTAAACAGCCCTGCCGTCTCTTGCGCCTTGACAACCACCCGCCATGGCCGACGCAATCTCCATCGAGGAGACCAACAGGTTACGGGTGTCTCTGGGCATGAAGCCACTCCCCGTTCCCGGAGCCGGCCCTGTATTCAAAGAAGCCGCATCGCTCACCGACGAGGACGTGGGCAGCACCCTCGAAAGTCGACAAGCAGAAGGCTACGATAATTATCGTAAACTGCAGGAGGCAGAAGAGGCCAAGAGGAAGCGCGATGCCAAAGCCGAGGCCATCAAAAAGGCAAGAGATGCCTCGAAACGATTTTCAAAACTGGAAGGCAAAGGTTTAGGAGACGACCAAGGGGAATTAGATGCGAAAAGCTGGCTGCTCAAGCAGAAGAAGCGTCAAAAGGAAATCGAGAAGGCCAGGAAGAGAGAACAAGAGTTGGCGGACGCCGAAAAGGCCGCCGAGTACACTGCAAAGGATCTAGCAGGCGTCAAAGTCGGACATGAACTCAATACATTCGAAGAGGGTGAGGATCAAGTGTTAACGCTGAAAGACACCACTATCGACCAGAATGAAGAGGATGGTGATGAGCTCGAGAATCTAGACCTGCGCGAGAGGGAAAAGCTCAACGAGAAGTTGGAGCTCAAGAAGAAGAAGCCTGTTTATAACCCCAACGACATCGAGGATGGCGAACAGAGTATCTTGGCCCATTACGATGAAGAAATCGACGGCAAGAAGGGCAAAAGGTTTACGCTTGATGGCCAAGGGAGTACAACAGAAGCCCTTCTTGAGACTGGTGCCACGAAGAAAGTGAAGCCCAAAGCTTTCAGCCTAGACATCTTCAGTCAGTTCAATCAATCCCTAGATTTCCGATCTATCTGTTTACTAATGAGTGCTGCAGAGGATGAACCAAAGTCTGACTACCTCGACATTTCCCAGATCAAAATCAAGAAGCCAAAGAAGAAAAAGTCCAAGTCTACACGTCAAAAGGCCATGGACGAGGACGACGTCTTCCCTGCTGTCGAAGCCGCAGATGGACCCGAAGAGAACGGAAACGCTATGGATATTGACCAGCCACCTACCAAGAAGCGAACCTTTCAGGATACGTCTTTCGTAGATGACGATGATCTTCAAGCCTCTCTTGCTGCTCAACGAAGAAATGCTCTTAAGAAACGCAAGAAGCTAAGACCGGAAGAGCTCGTTCAACAAATGCAAGAAGAGGCATTAGCTACTCCAGATGCAGAGGTAGAGGATGGACCGGCTGGCTTGGTAATTGACGAGACGTCTGAGTTCGTTGCGAACCTACAGAAGCCAGTAGCTCCTGAGCCCAAGCAGAGATCGGCATCTCGCACAGTCGAAGGAGTCACGGCGATGGGAGCGGATTCGGATGAAGAGGGTGATGTCAACATGGATCGATCCTATGCAAATATCGAGGATGAGGACGATCTGGTTGCTCGACTCAACCGAGAGACTTCTACGTCTGAGGATATGACGGAGACCGGTTTGGAACGAGAGGCCACACTTGACAGAGGTTTGGGATCAACCTTGAAACTCTTGAAAGAGAGAGGCATTATCAAGACCGAGGAGTCTGGAGATCTCAATGCCATCTTCAGGCAGAAGCAGCTGTTTTTGGCCGAAAAGCAACGACAAGAGGCAGAAGCGGAGAAGAAGGCTCGCTCGCAGAGAGAACGAGACCGTGCGACCGGCCGCCTGGACCGAATGTCTGCTCGAGAAAAGGAAGATTACGCCAGGTCTCAAAACAACTATCGTGATCAACAAGAATCACGTCAACTGGCTGACCACTTTAACAAAGCATATAAGCCGAATGTTGAGCTGAAGTACATCGATGAATATGGCCGGAGCATGAACCAAAAGGAAGCATTTAAACATATGTCCCATCAATTCCATGGCAAAGGCAGCGGCAAGCAGAAGACTGAGAAGATGCTCAAGAAGATCGAGGACGAGAAGCGACGGGAAGCTCAGAGTTCACTGGACGGCAGCATGGGTGGAATGAGTGGGGCGACGGCTCAACAACTCAAGAAACAGAGACAGGCAGGCGTCAGATTGGCATGATGGAGTCATGAATTTGATATTAGTAAAAAGGTGCAACCTCCTTACGCTGTACTTAGGCTTATTCATTGCTGACAAAACCGTGGGAAAGTGCACCGTGTCGAGCCCTCAGTTGGGTGTCCATGTGAGTTTACCTGTCAAGACTAACGAATTTAGGTTTGAGGCCATATGTGATTTATAACTTGACCTGAGCGTTCATGTTTCTCGTACCCCATCGAATGGAATTTTCCACTGCGTATATCCAAAGTCGGAGCACACGGAGAAAGATATTCTGGTCAGAAGCAAGGTCGTTAGTTCCCAACAAGTCCCTACTATAGCAGGTCAAGTGAGCCTTGCGAGTCTCTAGGGTTATCCAGGAGTTGTAGCCTCGAAAATCTCCTCTATAGTATTTTTAAGAACCTCTGTCTTGTCGGAAATAGGCAGTTCTATTCCATCCTTTCTTTTCTTGTTCCTTGGGTGAGCGAAGAGCGGATAGGGGGCCACACTAGGTAAACAAGAAAGCAGTCACCGCTTCCGGGGAGCTCAATACAATATAATAGAGTTTCTAAATAGTGTCAAAAGTATGGGCGTGAAACAAGCTGGTACCCCTCTCGGATACTGAAGGATTAACCTCTGGAGTGGGATAAACCAGTGAACTCCTGCCCCCAAACCGATACTAGTAATGATATGGCGGAGAACAACGCTACAAGTGTCTGGGCTTTTCTTTACGTCACATTGAACGTCAGACTCAGCGAGTTTTGCAGCGATAGATCGTGTATATGTAGAAAGCAGCTGGGATTAGTATTAATGTGCTAACAAGCATGGCATAACTAAATTGTGACGTGAAGAGATAATCAAATTCTAGTACGTGGAACGCGATGTCTATGTGAAACGGAATGCTTCTTCTTTTACTCTCGTGCCATGGCCGTGGTTGGCAAAAAAGAATAGTAGCTTGACATGTTGGCCATGAATCAGGGGCCTGGGTTTCCAAACTCACGAAACGGCATTGCCACAACATCGAACGAACCGACTTCTGATCTTGAATCTTATGACTCTAGAAATCTCTTGAATTCAGCGCGACCTCCCATATTAACCTATCTCGCCAGGGTTCTGGTCCAAACTGCTTCCTCCTCCTAATACCCACCAATCTCAAGCCACGTAGACTCTCCCCACTAATGCATGACCACTGCCACATGGTCGTCCATGTATTGACCAATGTCGCCTAGGAAGCATGCTGACAAGATAGCAACTCCTCCGAACGCAAGGCTAACATAATAAATAGATCTGTACGATGCAGCAAATGCCTCCTGGCCAGCCAAGACGACCATTTCATAGGCCGTATCGTTACCTGCGATCCCCGGTATCGTTTTTAGGAGTGTAAGCAGACTGGCTAATGCATAGATTAGGATTAGCATCAACTATAAAGAAGAATAAGGTGAAATGTTGTCGGGGTCTAACATACCGCTTGTGTATCCTATTGCAGTCTCAATATATGTCACGTTCGTGATATGGAGCTCCAACTCCATGACCCCACCAATCATTTTCACAGCGTTGGGAACAAACTTGTTTACGAAGACATTGTAATAAACACAGTATCCGATCGCGCCGCCAATAACACGGACCGCAAGAGTCAAAGCTGTGACGGTAGCGATAAGATCGTCTGGGCAGATAATTGTCGTAATGACAGCCGCGGGTATTATAATGCCCCCGGTTCCAAGGCCTAATAGTCAAGATCTTGGTCAGTATTGTCCAGGAGAGTAGACCTTGAGACTTGGAAAATGGTCCGTATAGTTTGAAGAAACACTAATGGGCCCTTCTGAAATGTCTGAAGTAGGAAAGCACCATTCGAGAGCTGACTTGGAAAGCTTACCTGCTAATACAAGAATACCCCAGAGCCGATACATACTAAAATGGTCGGCGCAAGAGAGCGCGCCAACACCTTCAGGAGGATCAGCTTAGAATCAAAAATGAAGTGGAGGGGGAGAATAGTTACCAGCCGTCATGAGAACACAGGATATAATCAACAGTTCTTTATTTCTTCCCTTGAAAATTGATAGACACGAAAGATTAATTACTGCTCCTACCATGACGCAAAACGCCACGGGGAGTCCACGAAGTCCAACCTGGACAGGATCATGACCATAGACGTCTACTTCAAGTAAGCAACCACGCGCATGGGTTTGATAGGATATCACTGACTGAAAGATTGCGTTGGCCAAAACATGAGGAGAGAGATGAAGTTCGCTCCTGATATGAAGGTAATGACCAAAGTGAGAGTCAGTATTTGCGGTGCCTGCTTGATACGAGCGGGGAACATTGGATATTTTGCCCTACAAAGTGAAGATATCTCAATTAGTATTCCGATATGGTAGATTTTACAAGTAGAAAATGGTTCTACGGAGGTTGAGATAATCTTGTAGGAATAGTCGACCTTATTGACATAACAGGAGAGTGAACCGCGCCTTGTGATGTCCGAAATAGAGGATATTTAGCGGAGAGGTCGACTTACCCATAGGATTCCCACAGGCCGAACGCTACAAGGAGAGCCGCTCCAAGTAGTAGAGGTGCTAGAACGTGGGCCGACGTCCATTTATACTAGAGAATACAAGTATCAGTGATAGCGATGGGACCGAGGCAATAATTACTAACCTGATATCCGCCCCATTGTAACCCCGCCAAGAAGAGAATCATGCCTGAGACACTAAGAAATCCTCCTACGAAGTCAATTTGTGCTATAAGCTGCTTGCGGGTGAGTCCAGTAGAGTTGATTCGAGGTGGTGGAAAGTAAAAGAAGAGAATCACGAGAAACCCAAGGAACATCCTGTCCAATGAATTAGTATAAACTCCAATGGTATTTTTGCTAGGAACGGATAGCCGAGCTCTTGAGACATGCCAAACCTCGCAGTCTACAGGCATAATTTGACTTACCACAGCCCGCCAAGCAGTCCACACCAGCGCCATCCGCCGTGGGTTGCAATCAACTGGCTCCAGAGAACGCTTGGGCACCAAGGTAGGATGGTGAGGATAAGACCAGCATTATATTTTCCGCGTTTTGCTGTGGGGGCCAACTCTGATGTTCCTGCAAGTGCTGTGACTATCTGGACATCAGTATGGGAATTCTAGGCTTGTTCACAATTACTAACGCTCAGCCATTCCAGCTCCAATGCCCGACAGAGTCATTCCACCTATTTGGGTTGTTAGTGGAAATTAACAGGTATTTTCTTGATAATTCCTACCGATGAAGACATTCATAACTTTAGCAGTTGAGCACACAATCATTCCTAATATAATGAAACCCGCACCCATCAGCGCAACGTATCGACGCCTTATATCCAAGTTAGCCACATATTTCCATTGCGAGGAAGCAACTCACCCCAGCAGATCACTGAGGGATCCAACAAAAGGGCAAACCGCAGCCGATGCGATCAGGTTAGCCAGGGTCATCCAAATCCAACGGTCGACTCCGCCAATATCGCCATAGATGTATGGAGGGACACCCCCTATTGGGAGTGCGTAAGCATCTTGTTAGGTCCTCGGGGAAGTTTAACTGACCATATAAATACATGGGGAGTTGGGAACCAGTCCAAAGAAAAGCCATGGCTGCCAAGGACATGAACCGTTTGGACGACATCTAGACTTGTTAGCAAAGCGCTGCGACTGAAACAGCGGTTTCTTACAGGTGGCTCATGGTCTATCTGCGATTAGCATCTTGCTACCTGAAGAAAAGGCACCCGCACCCAAAACATATTATAGAGATATCTAGAGAAGGGCATAGGGAGAAGAAGGCTCAAGGATACTCACCATGGTCTTCGCCATCGCCATACGTTCTGAGGCCATTCTTTTCATAATAGTTATCATGCCCCGGAACTTGGTCGTGTATGGCAATTTTCTCCATTTGCTTCACTTCTTGTTGTTCATCACCAGTCGACCCATTGCTGGCTGGAGGTGGTGTTGTGCTGGCACTCATCGCTGAGAGCTTGATCTAAGTTTGTAAAATACAAGACAGAGCGTTTGAGTTACACAGTTGTGCTAAAATGCGTTGGTACAGCAATTGAAAGATGGGAAAACAGTGGACGACGTGTGAGAATGTAGTTCGGCTTTATCCTCAACGATAGCGACAACCCCCCACTTGAAGAGAATAATGACCAGGCGCTGGTGGTCATGAAACTACTTCCCTGACTCTGGACTCTGGGCTGGACTCCCATTCCTTGTAAACATGATATGGTGTTTTAGCGCTTGCAATACGCTGCAAGAAATCATCTCCGATAGCACTATATTCAATTCAGAGCAAAATCCGGGCCCCTAAGGACCACAAGAAAGTTTCATTGGACATGCATTAGGCTGCCCCATTAAAGGATCGAGGCAAGCAAGGGCAAGGGCCACCTGAAGAAGTAAACTTCGTAAGTGAAAGTTCTAGGATCCCAATCTTGGTTCCATTACGCGATGCTAGCCAATAGATGCAATGCAATGGGCGATCAAATCCTTATTCCACTACACTGCAATAAAAACTGCAGCTGCAGCGTAGTATTCCCCGTTATAGTCCGCTTAGCGCCAATAATTGCACATATTTGCCTCTTTAGGCCATTTTTGCCTTATTTGGACGCCACGACTCTACTCAGAACTTTTCTTGAAATCGCGGTAGGTGTGTTCTATTAGGTACTAAAGTTAGTATCTGTGTTAGTCTCGGTGTTTTTATAGACGAGAATAAAAAACAATTCAAAACCAATAAAACCACCATTTAGATTCTGTTATTGATTGGGTTTCGTCCCTCAGATTCCACCCGCACATATATAGCCATATCTCATGTAAAATACCACTTGACCGCCCTACGCATGCTAGCGCCGTCCTACATAGTCTTAGACTCGTACAGGACGTAAATGGAATAAATAACAAATGATAAATAATGATTCTATTATTGTTTAGACGCTATGACGCTATACTTCATTCTCCGAAGCTTAAGATGCGCCTTTGAAAAAAATCCCCATATAAATCGCTTTCTAGTTCTACCTAAGGCAATAACGCTCCAGGTCAGTTGCTGTGGTTGGTTCTGTAGACTGATTTGTATCTTAACAGGAGCTGCTTGTATTAATCGGTGGTCCCACTTTGCCAGCTAAGCAGTACTGCAGCTGGGGGTTGAGGGTAAGGAAAGCTCAGTGGGGACCACTGATTATATGTGTTTCAGGCTTGGGAGAACAGGAACAGATTGGATAAAATGAAATGAAAGTTAAGAAGCAGGATTCTTGCGTAGATTGCAAAGTTGTCAACCCCACAAAACTACTAGTACCCCGCAATGTGAAGGATCCGCTCTCTCCTTGCTTGCCACCAAACAACAACAACATCACTAGACTCGGCAGCACTGTACAGAATCCTCGTGGCCCCCTGCCCTAATGGGAGTGGTGGCCCCTACTCCCTCTGGGATAGTGGGGGGGAAACCTTGGACTACCACCACTACTCCGTAAATAAATTACTATCTGGCGGCCTGGCCCGCCATGCCTGCAGCAGTCATTGCCGAAAATAATAATAATAATAAAATTCGATTTTAAACCTCCCCATACCGCCCTCGATCAGGTTCATTGTTCACTACTGTATACACTAGTTGCAGTTGGTGAGATGCAGAGCGCCGCATAATTTGTTACTTGTGTAGCTATAGCCTCAATTTGCGACTGTCCTTGCTGAAGGCGACTCGCAGTAGGCACAAAAAGCACCGTAACAGCTTCTTTAAACGTGCCACTCGGCTTGAGAAATCGGTGCCACTTTTTTATCCAGGACGAGGTAGATTCTGGTTAATCTCCGAATGAATTCTTTTCGCCAGAAGACAGTGCTTGATAAGGCCCAGGACTCAAGACCAAGGATTGCGACTGCGCAGGGTTGGATGCAGTGTACAAGCCATGCTTGACTCTCCCAGTAATTGCAGATGCATCCCTCGTTCTCTTGCCCAGAATCCAGGGTTTCCTTAACAATTTCTCCAGTAGTCGTTATGCGCGCTAGAGACTTGTAAGGGGATTTGACTTGGTGTCCGAGTCACATGGTAGCTGCGATCGATGTTGCGAAGGAGATTCGTCGGACTCAAAAGCTTTTCCATACAATGCGAGCTTGGATACGGATCCTCCAACGCCTTATTACAATGTAATAAATACCATTTTTAAAAGCCCATGACGCCCGCTTTGTATGCTCTCATCTCCCCATTCTCTGCTCCAACCTGTTCTCTAGAGTAGCCTTAATTTCCCAGTGACTTTATCAATGAGGCTCTTTGGCGCAGGCCCAATTCCTAACACAGTACGGCTGCCACTGGCAATCTGCGTCTTACCGGCATCCGCAATGACCTCGGCGACCAAGCCCATACTGATGGCCGTGGCTTGCAACACGTCTAATTCCTCTTCGGTCTTGACTCGAAGTGCGATTTTTGCTTGGCCTTGTGTTTCCCAACGACGGAGGTGTGGTGACTTTGGGGAGTTCTTGAGGAAGTTCTTGTAGCAGGCAAGAGTAGCGTGCGAGCACTGGGCTGCAATTTTGCCTAAACGAAAGTTAGTTGATTTGGGCGTGGACAACTGAGATGCGAGAACTTGCCTTGCGTCATTCCTAGATCCGTCCGTACGACAAGAATGAGCTTGTATTCCTCGTCCTCGCCCTCGTCCTCGTCACTGTCTTCTTCCAAAGATGCCTGTTGATTCGGTGCTGCATTGGGTGGTGAAGCTCGGAGGCCATCCCTCTTGTCTGCATCGAGCCCGTTGGACCAATTGGGAGCATGGTCGAGTATGGACTCGTCGATATCCTCTTCTTCGCTTTCTTCCTCGTCGTCGTAGTTGGAAATGCCGCGGGTAGGGGCCGTTTTAGTCGCGAATGGTATGGGCAAGAAGCCGAGAGACGAGGCGATTCCAACCATGTACCCGCTGATTCCTGCGATAATGGCAGTGCCTATGAGCATTGCCAGAGGAGTTGGTGGTGTACGATCTGCCATGCTGGCTGTGGCCGTGCGGTAAGAGGTTTGTTTGCTTTTGGGATGTGTGAAGAGACTTCGATGGATGTAGAGTAGAGGAGAGTAAGGTAAGGTAGGGTAGGGTAGTGAGTAGAATGAGAGTTGAGTGAAGTAAGTGTGGTAGTCGCGTCGCGGGTTCACGCGGCAGGATCAGTCAGCCAATTAATTTTTCTTCCAGGCAGGTGCAGGCAGGGGTTTGTCGACGTCACAGGGGCTCGCTTACAGTACTACAAATCCAGCAAACTCTCCCCTTTCAAGACGAGATGAAACAAAATACACCTACTCTTTACTCTTTACTCTTTACTCTTTACTCTTTACTCTTTACTCTTTACCCCCGCCCAAGTTTTGCCCGAGGTGGAATATAAAATCGTCCGTGAGCGTTGCAACTTTAGACAAGATACATAGGTACAACAAGAGAAAATGTATGAATTTTGTAACCCTGGCTTCTATCAACCAAACGCCGTCCAATATACCATCATCCGATTCCACCAAGGGATTCTTTCTGCTGATTATACTACAAGCCCATCTGTGGGAGCCTCATCTCGCTCCGTATGCCCCCCAAAAGCGCCGTATACTCTCAAAGGAACTGCTATTTCAAAGCTCTCACAATCCAACACCTCTGCCGACGCCAGCACAACCCCTCTGTCATCCCTCGAGACCTCTTCTAAAAGATCTTCCTTTACTGGCACGAGCTCACTGTCTCCAAGAGCAAGCCGTGGCGTGACAAATTCTATGCGTATTCGCCATTCAAGACCAACTCCACTTGTAATGAACTCTGGAGTGGCTGAAGCCGGTATCGCTGGAGAGAAAACAATCCTTCTCGCGAACAACGTGGATTCTGAATGAGAAACGTACGTTTTGCGCGTCACGCGAAGGATGCTAGCATCTGATCGCAACGCAAGCGACGAGTCAACCTTCTCTGACGTTTCCAAAGCCATATGTACCGCATAGGATGGAATCTCCGCATCTGTGAAGTCAACAGCAGCAGTAATCGTCTCGCCCAGACGATATGCGGGTCTGGCCAGCATGACAACAGCAACTCGCTTTCCACTGCGTGCAATCTCGAATCTATTCGCGCTTTGCTGGGACTCGGTCGCCGTGTTACTGCGGAGAATCGCCATATCAATAGCATCCTTTGCAGTTGCTGGTTCTTCCACTGATGATTGGCGACGAGTTCTCGGTGCTTCCGTTGGAGACAGCAGACCGTGGCTGGAATTTTGCCGCGGACCTTCCAGTAGCTCATCAACATATGACAAAAAGTCATTGAGTGTAGACTCGTTCACTTTCGATGTCGTTTTTACTTCCCAGGCTCTCGGCGTTTTGCTACCTGGGCCGAGTGACCGCTCAATGACTTTCACTCGAGCCTGGTCGCGAAGAATGATGTATGGCGACATCAGGTCGTGGCCAAGAAGTTCGCCGTGGCTATTCACACTTCCTAAAACACGGAAAGGTACCTCCACCGATTTTACCTGCTGTTCCTTGGCACCACCTGGCCTTTGCGTGCCTATGACTAGTTTATAAGATATTTTGATCGTTTTGCCGCGGTGGCTTGGAGGTAAGCCGCGGGGTAGCTTGAAGGCGTATTTGTAACTTTGACTTTCCCCAGGAGCAAGTCTAAGATCAACGAAGAGAATTGATTGGGGCGTGGAAAGAAGTGGTATGGATCGAGAACTAGCGATGCCTCGCATATCTTTGATACTGCTCAGCTCGCTGCCTCCCAGGAGACCACCAAGCGACTCTCCAATATTTCCCCATCCAAAGCCTCGGAGAAGACCACTGTCTCTCTTGTTCCTCTCGAGACCAATCACACCACCGCCTTGGCCTCCTACTGCTCCTTTTCGTTTAACTTCTTCAAATGGAGCCTGGCTGATCAAAGAGCCATCTATGGTGAAAGATCCATGAATCTGCGCATATCCCATCATTAGTGTCTCTGGCGGTCGATGATGGTTCACAGGTACTAAATTTGAGGGCCTCCTTGTGTGGCCACCGTATGTGGGTACTCGCCCCGTCTGTTGGGGTAGATATTCTGATGCAAGAGTCTCGGTGGAGTTGTTGCTTAAAGAATAAAATTCGCCACTGCTCCGAGGTGTTCCTAAAATACTAGCTGGCGAGAGGACTCTCGCAGCTGGGCCAGCTTGCTCTGGTATTATAGAGATTGGATCTTTCGTTCGCGGAGAAAGAAGATGGGCGTTCGCCTGGAAATGATGAGTGCCCTCGTCTCCATTATAATTATCTCCTGCCCTAGAATCTACAGAAGGGGGCTTAACAGATGGAAATTTGAAGCCTTGTGGGAGTGATGCTGAACCGTGCCGTCTTGACGACGCAGGTCTTTTGATACCCGGAGTGCTTGGTGCAGTCGCTACACCGGACTGTCTCCGGGATGGTTGCCCTGGTAAGGTATATTCCCTTCCCAGGGGGGAGAAGGAGGGGGCGAAAAGGGGTGAAGGCTGTGTAGAGGATCGTTGATTGAGAGGGGCTAGTCATCATGATAGTTAGCTATAATACTGAATAGTCGAATATTGAACATACCGGACACAGGACCTCCGTTTACACCATGTCTCCGGGGAACGATCTGAAGACTGGCAGACCGCCCGTGGCTTTTGCTTGACCGAGGTCTTTCTCCCTTGCCCCCATGGCCAGCAATATCACCAACAACTCCATTCTCAGAAGCACCAATAGAGATGATAGAGACCGAGCGCTTGTGACCACTTCCCTCTCTGCCTTTTATAGGAGCTCCATTCCATGAGTCTGACGCGCCTTGTGATCGCACAGTGTTTACAGGGACGTTTAATGACACCGTAGTTCGATGGCCCCTGCTCGGCTGTGCTGGCCGAGAGCTTGAACTCAACACAGAGCCATTATTTACCTGCGCGATGGGGCTCTTTCTCTGTCCCCCAGGCGCGAGTCCATTGGCGGAAGGGGGGTGCAAAGTCGCTGCCCGGGACGGGGTAGGTGTCGGTGCGATATTCTTGAAGGTAATCTGGCATTCGATATCCTCACCAGCAAAAACCGTCTGCTCAGTCCACTGCACGAAAACGCGGAGGTTGGTCAATGGTGTCGACATATCGTTGATTTGGCGACTAATAGTAGTAGAAGTAGAGCTCCGGCTCCAGCTCCTCCATGGGCTCGAAGGAGAGTAGTGCTGCCAGTCATTGGTGCAGCAGCGGTAAAGGTAGAGCAAGAGCACACGGGACTGCCAGCATTGTGAAGTGCCCGTTTATTTCAGTAGAGGGAAGAGACGGCCGTCGAAAGGAGGAGGAGGTTATTCGCGCTGTCTCGTCGTAAGGTACGGGTACTGTATATGTATAGGCCTAGTAGGGTATAGGTTAGGTACCTGATCTGAGGACCTAAATGTAACCTAACTCTTGAGGCTACTGTACCTAGGTACGGAGTACTATTGGCTCCCACGCCAACGCCAATCCTAACAAGGAAGTACTGTAAACAAATGGAAAGCCAGATCCGATCATCATCATCATATGTATCGACCGTCCGTCCCTGTAACTTTGCCTTCACCTCAACGCCGCACACATTCTTTCCTCGTTGGCACTTGCGATCAATACCATATCGTCGCGTACTGTACAGTGCAGGGCATCGCTAACGACTGTCAAAGTCAGGCTTACAGATACGGTAGATGAGAAGCATGTTCCCCCTCCTTATATTAATCAAGTATTGATTATCACCATTGCCCTGCTAACACACTGGAATGTAGAGAGCCCTTTTCGGACAGACTGAGAATTTGATACCGACCGATACCTACACCTACCAAAGCACGATGGCTTCCTTCATCACCACTGTGTTAGTTTCCCCCCCTCCATTTCCCCTCTCCATGGCGTCCGCTTTTCTCCAATTCTTGAACCCCCGCGCTTCGGTACTGTCGCCAGTGTGTACCCTTCCACAATCTACCTCTTCCGCAACTATCTCTGTCAAGCAAGACTATGATGAGGACAACCCTTTTATCCAAGCCCCGGAAGCAGCATATGTATCACCGTACTCACAAAACGAAATTGATAGCAACCAGCGCACGCGCAACCAGTTCAGACCCCGAAATGCCACCAAGGGCACCTCGAGCTATCAATTGCGACAGTACGCGGAGGCTACCCTTGGAGGGGGCAGTCTGAAGAAGATTGTCAAGCTACCTGAGGGCGAAGACGAGAATGAATGGTTGGCAGTCAATAGTAATTATACAAGACCGCGTTGGGCTGGCGGACGCTTACGAAGACCTAGTGGTGGATTTCTACAACCACATCAACCTTCTCTACGGATCGATCACCGAGTTCTGCTCTCCACAATCGTGCCCTGAGATGAAAGCAACCGATGAGTACGTTCTTGACTCTGGAGACAGAGCTGTATAGCTAACAGGACTTAGATTCGAGTACCTGTGGCAGGATTCCGAGAACTACAAACGACCAACGAAGATGCCGGCACCCACTTATATCGAACATCTGATGGGTTGGGTTCAAAGCAACATCGATAATGAAGCTGTTTTCCCTAGTAGAATTGGTATGTTGAAGCAATAATCGGCTATTCTATGGTGCTGAGATAATCTAGGCGTACCGTTTCCCAAATCATTCCCGAGCATGATCAGACAAGTATTCAAGCGAATGTATCGTGTCTACGCCCATATCTACTGCCATCACTACCCAGTGATTCGTGAATTGGGTCTTGAGGCTCATCTCAACACCAGTTTCAAGCATTACGTCCTTTTCATTGACGAGCATGGTCTCGCCAGCGGGAAGGATTTCTGGGGACCTCTGGGAGATCTTGTGGAGAGTATGCTCAAGAGCGACTAGGCACTGGCACTTGTGAATGAATTAATGAGAGAGGTTTGGGCATTTTGAACGGCGTTGGGGTCATAATCGGAGTATTTCGGTGCGGGTCTTTCAGTGCTGTTGGTACAGAGCCACTGAAAGCAATGCAATGGCAGTGTTTTTATTAGAAGCGACCTATGCAATGAATACCTACTTTGACAAGCTTTCCGGACTGAACCACGCATGAACCAAGAAGATTGCATGTGTGCACTTCTCTGTGAAGCGAGGCTACAGCTTCGATCAAATTATCTCTTGAGATGCGCAGTCGGATGTCAAGATGATTAACCAATACAGAAAAGGAACAAAATACTGGGTTCTGTTTATTGTTGTAAATATAATGGCAATATTATAGTATCCGCGAATCACGTGACTCCAGTTAGCTCGACAAAAGAGCTTGCCGACGGCATCAATTTGAACCTCTTTTAAAGCTCCTGCTCCTACTCCTGCTCCTGCATTTCCCCCACCGCAACCCAATTGATCAGCCTCACGATGTTCTCCGGTCGCACTCTCCTCCGCGCCTCCCGGGCGTCTTCGTCTTCAGCTCAGCGTCTCATTGCTCCCCGAGCTGCCCTGGCCCCTTCGCAGATCCGGAACTACGCAGCTCCCGCATCTATCGATACAAAAGCCCCAGTCGCGGTCTACGGTCTGGACGGCACTTATGCTACCGCCTTGGTATGTCAATTGCCTTTTTACTACCAGCAATCGAGCATTGCGCGCCTCAATTGGGGCCCATCAACTAGAGAGAGGGGTGTTGGGAACGACAGCTAACGAGGCATCCGTAGTACACGGCAGCCGTGAAGACCTCCTCCCTGGACACCACCGCCAGAGCTCTCTCCCTCCTTCACGACGTCTACGTCAAAGATGCCAAACTCGCCAACATCATGATGGCACCCACCCTTTCCTCGGAAGACAAGTCGGCTATCGTGGCAGAGCTGCAGAAGCACACCGGGGGTGCGGACAAGGCGGACACCGTCAAGAACTTCCTCGACACTCTTTCGGCCAACAACAGACTGGGCTTATTGAAGGGTGTTTGTGAGAAGTTTGGAGAGCTGATGGGTGCCGCCAGAGGAGAGGTTGAGATGACTGTTACAAGTGCTTCGGTAAGGGTTTTGTCCATACCACGCTGGAGTGCTGCCCTCCCATATAAGATTGAATTATGCTGATGGGAGTATGAAATGTAGCCATTGGACAACAAGACTCTCTCACGTCTTGAGGCCGCAGTCGCAAAGTCGGAATACGTTGGCCAAGGCAAGAAGTTGAAGGTTACGAACAAGGTATACTTTTCTATCTGAATCCTATGACAAACACAGCTAAGCCGAGTCCAGGTCAACTCCGATATTTTGGGTGGCCTTGTCGTCGAAATTGGTGACCGGACAATCGACCTAAGCGTTTCAGCGAAGATTGCGAAGATGAACAAGCTGCTTACCGATACCTTGTAAAACACCCCTTTCTTTTGTTGCGAGGGAATGGTGATGTTGGTGGAGGGAGAGAAAGACCAGTGGAGGTCGTGGTGATTTGTACATGATTGATCAATACAATTAGAGCTATTTCTTCTGTCCTAATCGGAAGTTCGAATTTGAAGGGCAGCTTGGTTGGCTACATATGCAAACCTAACTACTGTGAGTCGAGTATTTTCCGGGTCAATTCGTCGGTCATTGGCCGTCTGTAGAGGGTCCCTGCGTGTATGAGCCACGAGTTACTCTGCTCCCTAGGTCCCTTGCCACCTTCTCTTCCTTTGGGAGCCCCGTGCCTGTTCCTCTCAGTTACCTTAATCCGCTGTTTCTCAAGCTGTCGAGTTGGAGTTCATTGTTCAGATTAGTTATAGCAATAGGTTGCACGGCATCCGTTTCATGAATACCCCACCAGCACAGTGAAGATGGTGGTTCAGGTCTGGTGGGTTACCATACATTCTTATATCAAGCCAAGGAATCCTGAGTGCCAGCAGTTTTGAAGTCACATTATTAAAAGATGTTATTGGCACGACTGGTCATGTTGGTTGGCCATGTTTATTCTATTCTATTTTGGTCTATCATCCTATACTGAGCAAGTCTAGCCCTTTCGTCTTTATTTCTATTATCCGTCAACTCGTTTATCACTCTTCGTCCAACTGTGCCTCAAACTCATCACCTTTCTCGAATTCTATACTTTGGTGGCTTCGCACCCGTGACAATTGCTCACTAACATAATGCGCCGTGTGTGCGTCGGCCTCTTGTCGCTCTTTCACCCGTTCCTCGTTATCTGTCTCAACTGATTTTACATCTTCCTCGTCAAAGTCGCTTCTTTGCCCCATGGAACGATTCGTTGATGAGCGCCGCATCTTCGGCTTCTCTGGCTTTGTGCCTTGACCGACATGTCTTGTGAAGACATCGTCAAAGTAGTGGTTCATGCCTGTTGACGGGGTGCGCGGAGTCTGAGGCAGCCGGCAGCTGAGTCTGTTTTGGCATGTCAGTATTCGTGTCTCAGCAGCTGGAAAGATGAAATACCCAGTATCGTGGATCATTCTTGCGATTAGCCCGGTCCAGCCACATTGGTGCGTAGCCCCAAGACCCCGGCCAGTATCGCCGTCAAAGAACTCGTGGAACCAAAGGTTATCTTTCCAGTTTGGATCGAAATCCAACAGGTCGTTCCCATCATTGATAGCACGACGTCCATCGTCACCGCGAGCGAAGAGATGCTGAAGTCGATGCTGGATCTCTTCCGACACGTGTCCCAGGTGCATCAGATCCCCTGATCCTGTAGGACATTCTACCTTCAGTGAAGGGCCGTAGAACATGTAGAAGCGCTGAAGAGACTCGACAAGTAGAAAGTTGACGCATAGCCAGATTGGACCCCGCCAGTTGCTGTTACCTCCAAAGAGACCGCTGTCAGAGTCGCCTGGCACATAACCAACCTTGAATTCCTCCCCGTTGACGCCCATGGCATATGGGTGCTTCTTGTGGTACTTGGACAACGACCGAATTCCATGTTCACTCAGAAATTCATCCTCGTCGAGCATGCGCTTCAGGATCTTCTCCAGACGTTCCTTACTGACGAGGGATAGGAGAATTCGATTGTCCTTTCCTCTCTTCCTAATACTAGCCATATTACGCTCTGCCATGTCATGTCGATTTTCGACGAACCATTCAAGTCGCTTCTTGAACGCTGGGAGTTTGTTGATAAGCTCAGGTTCGAGAGTCAGGGTGGCGTAGAGTGGAATCAATCCCACCAATGACCTGACAGGAAGTTGTTGAGTCCAAGGTCCGCCGTACGAAATAGCATCATAGTAGAACCCATCTTCCTCATTCCACAACGATTTCTCCTCTGTCGACCCGTCTTTGTAAGTCATGGCATCACTGATGAGCATGAAGTGCTCGAAGAACTTGGATGCAATGTCTTCGTAGATCCGGCGGTGCTTGGCTAGCTCCAATGCGATGTTCAGCATGCACAGACAGTAAAATGCCATCCATCCTGTACTATCGGCTTGTTCGAGAACACCTCCGGTGGGGAGGGGTTCAGAACGGTTGAATAAGCCAATGTTATCCAAGCCAAGGAAACCACCTTCGAAGACATTTTTCCCGTCAAAATCCTTTCGATTAACCCACCAGGTGAAATTCAGGAGCAGCTTTTGGAAGACCCGCTCTAAGAAATCCAAATCCTGGCGGCCATACATCTTTCTCTCAATCTTGAATGTTCGAAATGTAGCCCACGCGTGGACAGGGGGGTTGACATCTCCAAAATTCCACTCGTAGGCTGGCAATTGACCGTTTGGGTGCATATACCACTCTCTGGTGAACAAGTCAAGCTGCTTTTTGGCAAAGTCTGGGTCGATCATAGCCAAAGGTATACAATGAAAAGCAGAATCCCACGCCGCAAAGAACGGGTATTCCCACGAGTCTGGCATGGAAAGAATATCATCCAAATGCATGTGCTTCCAGTGGGTATTTCTTACAGCCTTGCGCTCTGGTGGAGGGGGGGGTTGGGCAGGGTCGCCATTCGCCCATTGGTCCCAAATGAAGTGATAGTACTGTTTCGTCCACATCATACCAGCAAAAGCCTGTCGTTGAATATTCCGAAGATCCTCAGCCATTGGCAGAGGGCTGATACGATAATAGAACTCATCGGCCTCGTCTTTTCGCTTGTCGATAATGTTATCAAACAATTCCTCGTCCATGTCCTCTTCATACCTCTTCGAAAATCGGAATCTGACTACCGCACACTCGCCTGGAGCGACTCCACCACCTTCATTGAATGCGAACCAGGCAGCTGACTTGGTGCCGGTTCGTTTGGGATTGATGGCCTTCTTTTCTCGACCCACAATGTGTCGATGGAAAGCATCCTTCACGTATGGCTGTTCGTTTTTCCCATCATACAGTGCCTTGAAATTAGTATCATTCTCTGTGAAGATGAGCTCGGGCTGAACATCTTGACCGCTTGGGCCGACTCCTGGAGAAGGAGAAAGCTGGAAGTATCGCTCTCCAAGCGAATGGTGCTTGCTATGCGCAACATTCTCACTGACCTGGTGTATACTAGGCTTCTTCTCTTCTGACTCGTGACCCCAGGCCCAAGTATTCCTGAACCACACATGGGGTATGATGTGTAGTGGCGCTGGCTCTGGGCCACGATTCCATGCGGTGACTCGAAAAAGGAGCTCCTCGGGATCCTCTGTCTCCTTTGCGGTTTCAATGACAATATCCCAGTATTTATCGTTGTCAAAAATGCCCGTGTCGATGATCTGGTACTCGCGGTCTTCCTTTCCTCTTTTCGCATTCTCGGCAACAAGGTCTTCATAAGGGAATTTTCTTTGGGGGTATTTGTAGAGGAGTTTCATGTATGAGTGCTACAAGAAAGATATATTAGCACAAGCAGGCGAAGAAGGACGCAGGCTAACAAACTGTGGGAGTATTGTCGACATGGAAATGTGCCTCCTTGATACTCTCTCCATGGTTACCTTGCGGGTTTGAAAGACCAAACAAACGTTCTTTGAGGAAATCACTAGCGATTGGTCAGTAACTCGTCTCATCTATCACACCGCAATATCTCACTCTTCTTCGTTCCAGAAAGCAAAGGCAATATTCTGCAGACCGTGGGTGTCTGAGACACCAGCGATGCCGTCCTCTCCCCACCTGAAGGCTCTCGACCTTGCGTGGTCGTGGGGGAAATCTAGACTGCTGTTAGGACTCCCGCTAATTGGCGAAGGGCGATCGAATACTCACGGCTCCAAGCATCACCGTCGGCGCTGTAATCTTCTCGTACTATGTGAGATTGTCATCAGCTTCAGACTCTGCTTCAATTGGCGGCGAAGGACAATGTACCGGTCGCCCATTGCCGCTCAGCAACGTATGGGCCCCACTTCTTCCAGTACTTTTCGCGCAGACGATCGGTCCTCAGACGCTTTTCCTCCTCGCAGAGATACTCATGGTCTTCTATCTTGACCATGTTGGTGTATACGTGTGTATACGGAGATGGGAATTTGGATAGAGGAGATAGAGGAGATAGGGATAGAGGAGAGATATAGGCGTGGAGGTTGGCGGTGCGGGGCGGGGCGGAGTGATGCTTTGTTTTCTGTTGTGTTGTGTTTTATGTGCCCGCCGTCCAGCTATACTATACGCGAAGGTAGTAGAAAGAGCTACCCCACCAATGATGATGAGTTGACAGCGTTGGCGTTCCTCCCAACAAGCAAGCGATCAAGGAAGTGGGGTGGGGCACCAGGGCAAGGCAAGTCATGTCGTGTCTTGCAGCGTGCCGTGATCATCACAGTGCCTAGGTAGGTACGTACCTTACGACTAGTATAGTATGGGCAGGTACCTTAGGGTATCCGTCGCCGAAAGATAAGAGTGGAAGTTGATTTGTGTCTATAACTACCTGAGCGTATAATTCTCTTAAATACGGAGTAATACAAAAACAACGTCACACGCATAAGAGTGGAAGCTGATTTACTCGGTATCCACATCACGTGCATGTCCCGCTTATTCCCCAGCTTGTTGGGGATTTACCAAAGTAAAGATGGGGCTTAAGGGTGCAGAGGACTCAAATTATTAGAAGAGTTTTGGAGCGAAAATTAACGATGTGTAGAATGCATGCTTTAGGCCCAAAATAGTAGTGATTTGCGCAGTCTCTACACATTGTAATTTTCAGGTTTTGAAGTAATAGCGATGATCTATAGAGAGCTAATTTAATAGCGTTTATTAATTATAAGTAATATAGCTAAAGCCTGAATTATAGTGTATTATAGCTAGCACCTTACTATGCTATAGCATTTATCACTATAGAAGCTTCCTTCTAACTTTACTATTACTAGTAATATATCTAATACTAGCGCTAATATTAAATAATACTACTTCTTCTACTATAGCGTAGCTAGTAAGAGCATTATAGGAATAATAATATAGTCTAATAGTATATCTAGAACCTTTATAATCTAGAGCAATTATATAATTATTTAAGGTTCTACTAGCTAATATTACTATTTAATTAAGCTCCTTTTAATCTTAATGCATTTTCTAATATATAAGCTATATAATTCCTATAATTTAGTAAAGCCTAAATCTGCAAAATTATCCTATATTTATATCTAGATATAATTAAGTATTAATAGAGATATAAAGTATATTCTAAGAAAACGTTTTGCTTAGTATTATATTATATATCTTAGCCTTTTTATTATATTAATTTAAAGGATAAATTTAGTTATTTAAAAGGGTAGTATTTAGTGGTTTTTAATAATACTATCGAGTTCTTATTCTATTAATATTAAGGGCTCCTAAAGTGGGATTCTAAGAGAATTATATATTAGCGGATTAAAGAGTATAGATAAGTAATTAAAGATTATAATAGTATTAAAGGGATTTAGGCGTTTATTAATAGTATAATTCTACTAATTTGCTATCTATTTTCTTATCTATAATAACCTTTCTATAATAGCAAAGATAAGATTTATACTCTTAAACTTTAAGCTATAATTCTCCTAGATAGTATACTTTATATTACTAGTCTATTTAAAGATATAGCTAGCGATTAGAAAATATAGTTTAAGTTGAAATTAGAGGAGAAGTTATAGAAGATATTTAATAATCCTAATAGATTATAATCACCTTATTATATCTATAAAGATCTAGTATATTTAGAAGTATATAAAGTAATAGATACTTATAGCGCTACTGCTTAAACTCCTCTAATACCTAATAAATTTAACTTTAATATATTAATATCAAAATTCTATATTATTATTAAGTAGATATTTAATAGTATCTAGAAGTAATAAAGATAAGCTAGGTATTAGTATTAGCTAAGAATAGTGTAACGATTATGCTTTCTGGTCTTTACGCAAGGCCGGCTCAGACTAGGTCCCGCTGGAGCTAGGCTGTCGTAAGGGTTTGACTTGAAGACTCTGTCGATGTATCACACGGGGTTGCT
>QGMF01000161.1:0-56244 GCA_007821475.1 Lachnellula arida
GAGGAGGGGGAAGGGGAAGGGGAGGTATGGGTTGAGGGAGTTGGGGGCTAGTGGGGTTGATACTAGGGGGACGAGGGAGTCGATGGGTAGGCAATCAGGATGGGGAAGGTGATTTATGATGTTTGGGTTTGAGTTGCGATATTATGAGCTACGATTTATGGATGATGACCCTTTATTCTTGGGTCAATGCGGTTCTTTGGCTGTTGGGTATTATTTTGTACAAGGATCTGAATGGATTTACTTCAAGGAGTCAGCCCGGGTGAAGAGTGAGTATGTGTAGGTATTTCTGCAGCTCCTTTCAGCTAGCTCTTAACCATATATTTGCAGTTTGAGATGTACACAGAGTCAATATCTCACGTGGTTTTCACCAATGTTGAGATTCAACGCTAGTCTTTTTTTTTTTTTTGCAGACCTCTCCCTCATATTTTTCATCCTCAATACCAACAATACACATACCTAGCAATTATCAACTTCCCCACCAGTAATAAGTACCGTACCGGAGGTCCGGTACTTCCTTCAAGCAACACAACATCATGATCATGCCATGCCATCTCAGCGGATCATCCCACTTATCTTATCTTAAGTCTCGACTGATCCCTTAGTCCCCGAGGGAGGCCGAGCAAAAGCCAAGTCCAAGGATTTAGCCTCCACCACAAACAAGATTCGACGGCAGCAATAGGTTAGACTTAGTGAGGCTGAGGCTCCCGGCATCATGCCAGTGTGATACGGTGATAGGCGAGAGCGGGTACGCGGATCCAATTTTGATCAGTGCCGGATAGAAGAACCGACTATTAGACCCCGAAAATGGCGTTCTTAACTTCTTAGGTAGAGAAAGTGGGTACCGGTACTTTCTCACCAAGAATAGCACGTTATTGGAAATACTCTGTAGAAACCCCTTTCTTTGGGTATGGTGAGAATAGCTACGATCAAGTCAAGAAAAGGAATCGATTCGAAGACTCAAAAGAAGAAAAGTATTTTCCAAGCATCGACTTCTTCACGACTCGTACAGTAAGGTTTCGGTCCCACTTTGCCGTTCCTAGGCTGACGTCGAAGGCTCCTAGCTCTAGCCTCAAAGTCCCATACAGAATATATGGGTTTTTGCCTACCTGTTAACGACATTTCACCGAGATTTCTTCACAAATGCATCGTACGGTCCTATTTCGGCTCCACCCATTGTTACAATGACGAAGGGTGGATGACAGGAAGTCTCGGCTTTCGATCTTCAATAATGCATGGACACATAATACCTTATTATAATGGAGCACTTTCGGAGAGGTAGGGAAGTCCCCAAAAGGACTTGGACTTCCTCCCGCTGAGACTCGGATCCAGATTCAGAATCAGACTTTTTGTCTTCAACACTTTCTCAACATTTCAACAAACGAACAATCTCGTACGCCGGGTATGGATGCTCAAGACAAACACGAAGAAGCCGGCAATCAGACGGCAGACCACGGAGAGTCTTCACCTAATCTACCGGTCACCAAGCAAGAAGAGAATTCGGACAAGATGGGAAGTAAGGGAAGAGTAGCAGGCGGATCCTTTTTCCAGGCCCTGAACAATGGAAGCGATTCTGAAAGTCAGGAAAGAGGAGGGTCTCTGAAGGAAGTGGACTTCGACCTGCCGCTTACCTTGACGGAAATCATACACCAAGACGGCCACGAATATATCCTGCTCAAGTTCGCCGACGGGGACAAGGAGAACCCATTCAACTGGAGCGGCGCGAGGAAAGCCTTCATCACCATTCTTCTGTGCCTCATGACCCTGTTCATCGGTCTGGCCACAACATCGTACAGCAGCGGAATCGATTCCATGTGCGATGACCTTGGGGTGTCCAGCGAGCTGGGACAACTCGGATTGTTCTGTTTCAACATGGCGTGCGCCTTGGCCCCCCTTTTCCTGGCACCCTTCTGTGAGCTGGTGGGTAGGAGGGTTGTATACGTTGGGGCGTACGCTTTGTTCGTCATTGTGTTCATCGGTACGTCTGCCTGTCCTTGCTTCGTATCTATACTAACTAAACTCCCACAGGATTGGCCCTCGGCAAAAACATCGCTACCATCCTCGTCATGCGAGTTTTTCAAGGCCTCTTTGGCTGCGTCGGCACCATTCTAGTCGGTGGAACATTCAGCGACATCTACCGCCCAGATGCCCGAGCCGTGCCCATGGCCTGCTTCTCCTATGTAGCGATCTTAGGAACGGTCGGCGCGCCTATCTACGCAGGATTCATCGACGAGACCATCGGCTGGAGATGGATCGAGGGGATCCAGGGATTATCAAACCTCCCTCTCCTCGCCATCATCGCCCTCGGCCTCAGAGAAACCCGCGGCGGCGTAACGCTGCACAAGCGCGCGAAACAACTCCGAAACTCAACAGGCGACGACCGGTACCGCGCCGCCATGGACCTAGAAGCCAAAGACATCAAAGAGATGCTGCACAACTCGTCCGTGAAAGCCGTGCACATGCTCGTGACGGAGCCCGTCGTCTTCGCCTTCGGGCTCTGGATCGCCTTCGCCTGGTTCGTGACCTTCCTCTTCCTCTCCGTGATCCCCATCACGTTCGAGGAGAAGCACGGCTTCGGCGAGGGCGTGGCCGGCCTGCCGTACATCTCGCTGTGCATCGGCGTCACCATCGGCTTCGCGGCCAACTTCCTGCAGATCCGCAAGTACAAGGCTATCATGCTGTCGAACGACCGCAAGATCCTGCCGGAGTCGCGCCTCTACGGCGCCATGTTCGGCGCCGGCTTCCTGCCCGTCGGGCTCTTCATCTACAGCTTCACGCAGTACGGCTACCTGCCCTGGATCGCGCCGACGCTCGCGCTGGCGCCCATCGCCTTTGGCATCTTCTTCATCTTCGAGTCGACGTACAGCTTTACGTCCGACTGCTACGGCGAGAACTCGTCGTCTGCGATCGCCGGCCAGGGCCTGATGCGGAATACGCTCGGCGGCGTGGCACCGCTTTTCGCCAGCCAGTTCTTCCACAATATGGGGAGTCAGTGGGCCGGGCTCCTGCTTGCTATCTTTGGCACGCTGTTGACGTTTATCCCGTTTGTGATGTTCAAGTACGGGCACGTTCTGAGGAATAGGTCGAAGCTTGCGAAGAGTCAGCTGGGGGGCGACGTGCAGAAGGAGAAGACTGGCCTTTATACTGGTCCGTTTCTTTGAAGACGGCATTAAAGGCATGGAGAATGAGTCTTGGGCTAGAGATGAGTTCGAGGGACTCGAGTATTTGCGGTGAATGATAACGCGTGGTAGCATCGCTGCCCACCAGTTGCTTTTCCCTTTCTGTATTATTATCAACGAACCTGTATATAAGCGCTAGTTCTTAGTGCACATTATGATTGATGGATGAAGGAAAAACGCAAGATCGGTGTTTGCTATAGAATGAGGAGTCTGGGTATGCATTAAAGGAGTTATAGATAAGAGGTTGAATCAATATACATTTTAGATACATCACTTTCCGTCCTGGTGTGCCGGTGGGAACGGCCTACCTACCCCAGGTATACCGCTGCGGTTTTGGGCGCTTCTTGGTTTCTGGGAAGAGTTCCCCCCAGATTACTCTTAGATCCTTCTCCGTCACCCTCACCTTTTTAGGTGGCAGCCCTCTCCTTTTCATCTCCTTTAGAATCTCCCAGGCCCGCTTATCCCCAGCATGAGCACATCTCCGCACCAAAACAGAAGCAGTACCAGGTCTCATCCACCATCCCTTCTGTCCGTTCTCGAACTTGTCTCTGCCAATGTCCACCATTTCCTCGAGGTACTTGAACGCATCCTCGTAATCGTCTTGTTGCAGACAGACGAGGACTAAGCGATCATAAGTCAGATGATCCGGCTTAATGCCAAGGGCTATCATTTCAGAAGCAAGGAACATAGCCGAGTCCTTTACCATATTTTTCGCAGCGCCTTGTAGGAGAACGTTGAAGGTTTCTATATTCGGCCCAGCTTCACAAAGTTTATGGAGCTCTTTGTACAGCTCAAGAGCGTCATCGAATTGTCCTACAGCAATACATGCTTCGATCACTACATTGATAGCTGCAATGTGTATGGTGTGGCCCTCTTTGAATTGACGCTCTAACACAGTCCATGCCTTGCTAGGTAGACTTTTGTGGATGGATAGATAGCTGAACAAGGGACGGGTAGTGGACGAGTCTGGTTCGAACCCGGCTTTTTGAATGATGCCTAGGATCCGGAAAGCAGTGTCGAGGTCCTTGGATCCGGTATAAGCCGCCAGGAGTGCCTCATAATGGAATGGGGAGAGAGAAGTCCGCCGCGACGAGAGGATTCTGATTGCAGATGTTGCGAGAGCTGGATCAGCGTTTCGGGCTGCAAGATTGAGTGCATTGACGCATATCCCGTCAGAGGGGTTAAGAAAGCCATTGCCGACACGGAATTTCCAGATGTAACTCGTGGCTTGGTACTGTTCGCAATGGATTAGTCCTGCAAGGCTCGAATTGTGAGAAAGAAGCTTACATGAAAGTCGCTAGTAAATTTGTCTAGGAGATAATACCAGAGACGAGGCGAGATGTCCTTTCTATCTTTCTCAAACCTGTAACACAGCAACTTGAAAGCCTCGTCGAGCTCTCCAACCTCGCAGAGGTTGTATGTGAATATGTCGTAGAGCCATGGTTGGATATATATCTGATCTGACCGCATCTGTTCTAATTTGTCCATTGCCATTTCATATTGGCGATCGCGGAGAAGCCCAGTTATGAGGTTATGCCATCCTTCGGGAGAAAGCCCAAACCAACGTTGTTTCATCTCTTGCATAATCTCGTTCCGCAGAAGGTAATCAGGATGGATAGCCAATACCTATTAACATTTAGTTAGTACTAGAAGTGAGGTATTCATAGATCACTTCAAACTTACTTGTAGAACAGCATGGTAGAGTCCGGAATCACCACCAATCCCCTCTTCCTTCATCTCCTGCAACAACAACTTCACAGCATCCACACTCCCATGTGCCGCATCAGCATTCGCCCTTATGAGCGCATCATAGTGAAATAGAGATAGTTTCTCTCCCTTGTCCGTTATCAACAACTGAACTAATTCCACGATCTCCATGAAAGCCCCTTCCTTAGTTCTGACCCTCCGCAGGCGCTCGTAAATCTCTTTTGTAGGGGGGGTATAAGCAACCCCCTCGACTTTTCTCACTAACGCAGAGTCCTCAACCAACTTTATAGGCGACGGAAAAGGAGGCTCTGCTTTGGCGTCTCTCGGTATTTGTTGCGATTCCTCTGCCTCAACATTGGTTATCAGGGTGTCTTTCTTAGCATCGAGGGCCTCTGACAAGGCGGGATCATCCGGGAGGCTTTCTTGTGGAGGTCGACTTGGTATTTCCCATCGTGTCTCCGAGGTGAAGAAGGGTTTCCAATCCCCAAGTCCCTTTTTTGCATCAACCGGGCGTCCCCGAAGAGCGGCGGCGTCGTCAGGGGGGCGTTGTCGAACGCGGATCGAGCTGTGGAAATTTCGACGGATGAGCCTCTTACTATAGGTGGCAGGCCGAATTGAGGGTTTCGTAGCAGGCAAAGTGGAGGTTGCATAGCAGGAAGCTGATAGCGCATCGATCGAGGGACAAAGACAGCGCCATAGTCCATCTATTGGTATTCGAGTAACCGGCATTGAGGTGCTTGATGTTTAGTATCTTGGGAGACGCGAGAAATGGCATTTATGGATTTTAAGTCCGACATCACGTGTAGACGCGAAACCCCGTTTTCATCCAGAAACAAAGTAATTATCTACTGGAAGTTTTATTAACCGTTATTTTAGGTTTATAGCATTTTGTTTAGCTAAAAGGCTGAAACTTCGCTGCAGAGTTATAATTTTTTGCGGCAACATATCATATCGCCCTTCCCTCTAACTACCCCTCTAGTCGAGCTAACAGCTCGAATACTGTTATTCATTACTCCTGTAAAGGGAGTTTCATGATTTCCATCGTAACGTATCATGCTCTCAAAAGCTATGCCAGCCGCGCCAATCTACTCCATTCGCTCATGCGGTCTTCATGAACCCCTCCCTCTTCCACGACCTCGCCCTCCTCCTCTCCCACCCCGACCCCTATCGCCACCTCTTCCACCGTGATCACCTCTTTGTCCACCCCCACGGCCACCTCTGTATCCGCTGTTCTGTTGACTCTGTTGCTGGTCCTTCACTATATCAATAATCTCATCTGGAACCCTCAAGTATTTGATCTACGCCCCTCATTAGCCTCTGGCCCCAGACATCTCCACCGAGCTTGCAGACATACGTTGTTCCCCTTGACATAAACCTCCGGTAATCTGAAGAACTTGTCGCCATCCTGAATACCCAAATTAGCTCCAGGCGCATTCCAACAACCAAAACATGAAGCCTGCGGCTATTGGTGAAGGAGGGGGTTTTCCGTACTGGGCTTGTCTGTACAACCTCCTTCAGAGTCAGGTTCATCCACGTATCGCATGTAACCAAGTGGCCGTTGAGCGTCTCGCCGTTCTTAAGCTCCACCAGCATGGGATGGCCTTGCGCGGCTGTGAGAAGTCCGAGAGGAAGCTAGAAATAGGTTAGTAAAGGCTTTCTTATGCAGGAAGATGCGCTGTTTCGGGGGGTAGAAGTGTTTATCTGTGAAGACGAAGGGGTACTGACCATTGTGGAGGCTTCGATGTGCTGGTTGTTCCTCGAGGTTGCTTTAAATCGATTTGATAGTTGCAAATTTGGTGCGCCGTTTCGGTCACCGTAGAATGAGGCTGGATTGGATCTCATATCAAAGTTCACGTGATCATTACCCATTTTCTCAAGGTTCAGGACGTCAAAACAATCCTTGGCTTGATATTTAGTTAACTGAAGATTTCATTCTTAAGTACACCTTTCTCAACATAAGCTGATTGTCTGCTTGAAACGGAATCAAAGGCGCTCAACACAGGCATTTCTTCGTCCCTGGCTTGCATGGCTTGCAGAGCGACGCAAGATCACTATCTTAGGTAATATGTGCTGGAGTTAAACAAAGTAACCAACGTTCTATTTTCTTTGGCGGCTTTGGAATTCTAATATCAATTCGCAATCATTTGGATGGCATATTATTATTGAGCCCCTATTCTCGCTTAAGTATTCCTCCCTAGGTATTTAGTTGAGTAGAGATCAATTCATGGATCATTTCTCTTTTTCATCATTTACTTTAGTGCATGATAAGATATGTCTCTTAGGCCGGGAAGATTTTAGAGGTTATACATGTCCAGTTGATTAAGGGAGGTAAAGAAATCCAATGTTTTGGGGAAGTGGTTAATATTGTCTGGATTTTAGCGTTCCCGAAGAGCAGCCCCGCGGCCCAGGAGTCAGGAGGTTAGGACGCGGACGCGTCTCTGCCACGCTGCACTTCACCACTCGAGATGATGCAATTACAGCCCATCTTTGAGGAATCCGCCGCTTTCTAATAAACGCTTTCTCTTCACCTTTGTTTATGTACTTTGCCTATTTTCCTTTCTGCTAATCGTCGTTATTTGCACTTATCTAGAGATTTTTGTCTCTTGAGTCAGTGACACAGGCATTGATTAGTATATTTATATTCTGAACATCCCAAATCACGCGCTTCACGACCTCGGGCATAATGTGATGCCATCATTTAGGGGCGAAAGCATTTCATCCAATCTTCGTAGAGTACTAGCTAGAGCTGGCTGGGCTGGTTGGCTGCGTCCCGCCGAGCGTCGTCAGCGTCTGGTCAATTGCGGTCTAGCCAGTCGTTTTCCGGCTGCCCCACCATCATAGGGTTACGAGTCCCATGCCATGCAATTGCGAAGCCACCCAGATTCGCGGAAATAGGTCTAAGAGCCCCATTCATTTTCTCTTATCATCATAGGCATCCTTTCGCTTTTCACTCTCGATTCTTTCCGTTCATATTCTGCCTGTGTTTAGGCTTCAACAACGTCGGATTCCATCTGACGAGACCTCTCTAATACCACTTGGTGTATTTCTGTTACTATTTTGAGTCGCCTAGATAGGCCAATCTCACAATCATGCACGGCCTTCTGAAGGCTGCTCTGTTGCTTGCGCCGGCGCTCGCATCAGCTCTCGTCGTCCCAGGAGCAGAAGTCCAAGAATTCGATGCAAGTGCGGATGGACCCATTGCTGGTAATTCCTGTCTGTCCATTCGACATTAGTCACGCTAACAACGCTGGCAGATCATTCCTTCGCACTTGTCAGTGTCGAAGTGCCTACCGATTCCAGGTCACCTGACGAATGGGCCAGTCAAGTTCTAGGATTTCGAATCGATGTGTTGAGATCCGAGGCGGCTTGCGGGTTCGGAAATCTTACGATAAATGACCAGGTTCTTCCTCAAGCAGTCGAAGACAATGTCATGACTGGAAAGGGCTCAATTTCCACAGAGCGAAATGGTGTAGTCGTTGCATCATGGCAATTTCATTGCATCAAAGTCAACGGGCAACCAGAGGCTCAGCTTTTAAAGCTTGTTGTTGATCTTGTTGATGGAAAGGCCATGAGGGATGTCGGCTTCTCTGTGGCATTCAAGCAGACTGGGATGACGGAGATCATCAACATTGAAACAGATCTTTCTGTTCCCGATGAAATTGTGGCGAACCCCAACCCAGAGGGTCTCCAACCAGTTAGTGCCGGAACCACCGACTCCTCTCACTACAACATCGACATCGACGAAGACATTGCAGAGCTTCAGTGGATGAGAGCGCAACTCGAAGAGTTGCAGTTTCTTATCGCCGAGAAAGAACAAATAATCTCTCAGCACGTGTCAGACAACTTCTATAAGGATATCAAGGACTGTGATAACTTGAAATGCGTCATGAAGGCCATTGCTGATAAAGCTCGCAAAGCTACTCATCACATTTATGGAAAGCTTAACGGGGATGAAGAGATTTATGGTGGCGATCATGGCCATTTCCCCAAGCCTCCACATTGGAAGTGGCCCAAACCCCCATTTCACCATGGACCAAAGGGTAATCACACCCACTGTCCGCCAAAGCATGGAAAGGGAAATCATACCCACCCAGGCCCGCCATTCAAGAAGCCTCACTTTGGCCATGGCCCTCTGCCGATCTGTCGCTATCCGCCACCACCTCCTCATCACGGCAAACCCCCACCCCCTCCTCATCACGGCCCCCCTGGAGATCACCGACCAGAGGTGAGCTTATTCTCATACAAAAAAGCAATTTTCCTCCATGGGAGCCAAGAGTGTAGGAGCTGTCTCGGGAGCTTGCATATCTCCTACGGTGTTTACTGCTTAATGTGCCAGGTGGCGTGAGACATTAAAAGTTGATAAGGCCTAAAACACTGTAGGAGATATAGGCTCCTGGAACAGCTCCGGGCTCCTCAGCTCTATCCCAAAACCCAGCTTTTTACTATGCTAATACGTCAGTTTTAGCCTCCTCATCATGGCCCGCCCCATCACGGACCAGGGCGTGATGGACCGCCTCCGCCTCCACCACCTCCTCCTCCACCTCACCACGATAGACCCGAAGACGAGGAGAGAGTTCATCATTTGTTAAATCCTAACGATTCCGGACCACCAGAAGAATTCGACGAGGAGCAACAACATCTAGGACCTCCACCTGGCGAGGACTTTCCACCGCCGCCTCCTCCACCTTTTGATGGGTTTGACGGACCGCCCCACGGCGAGGACTTTCCACCGCCGCCTCCTCCACCTTTTGATGGGTTTGACGGACCGCCCCACGGCCCAGGAAAACCGCTGGTATTCGTAAAGTTCACCGCCATCGGCATCCTCCTCGCATTCCTGCTCGTTGCCCTTCACCGACGCTCATGCACACCTGCCCACAAGAAATCTCGCCGAGAACGCAGAGAAGAACGCCACCGCCGCCGTGCCTACCGACGCGCAGCCAAGAAACACGCCCTCTCCCGCTTCCTCTCCCGCTTCTCGCGCAGCAGCGAGTCAGAAGAGGAGGCCGACGATTACGAGGAGAAGCGCGAGAGGCTGCTTGCAGATCAGGAGGATGCAATGTCGACGACGATGACGGAGGAGATAACCGAAATCCGCAATGCGGCGAGCGTTGTACAAGACATCGTTGCTGCTGAAGAAGGTCGTGCGGAAGTTGCCGTGGCGCCGATGCCGATCCCGGTTTCTGAGGCGAGTTCGTTGGTGCAGGACTTTGATATTGGGAGCCTGGTTGGAGATGGGGAGGAGCTGCCGGCGTATGAGGATAATGATGGGAGTGAGGATAGTAGTTTCATTGCAGACGGGTTCAGATACACCCCTGGCAGTTCAGAGTACAGTCCAGCGCATTCGGCTTCGGGGAGCGTAAGCGATATCTTGGGGCCTGATACCAAGCAATAGTCGGTTTGTTTTCTTTGAGTCTTCGTATTGCGCTGCATGTTTATATATACCTATCTATCTATCACTTAGAATTCCCTTGCATCTACCTAGACTCTGAATACTGTACTCGTACTGTGTAATAACAAAGAACTGTTATGTTCCGTTCTTATTAAGACGTTCCGAATGCATTTATAAACAACAGCAGATTCCCCTCTTGTCTCCGGGCGCCCATCACACATTTCGAAGCCATTCCCTTCTCAAAGATACTTAGGAGGTGCCTAACCCGAAACCTAATACTCCTTCATTATAAAATAAGCTTTTTACGAGTACTTACTTAGAATAGCTATACTCCGTATCACAGCGAATACTAGAGCTAAAAATCTAATTCCCAGCAGTAACGCGTTATAAAGCGCTAGCTTAGCTCTAAATATGCCTAATATATTAATATCCGACGATTATCGCGTTGTCGAGGTTTTTTATAAGTAAGAATCCCTAGGTGCCACGGGCTTCCCAAATAGGCAGGGCAGGCTCGGCAGGTCTAAGATTTGTTGCACTTCGCACCGCCTCTGTACTCGGTATGTTCTGCCCCCGCATCTGCAGATGGAGGAGGTCCACCGTGGGTCCACCACCTTTTCCCTAGGTATGAAAGACAGCGAAGGAGACCGACCACCGATTAGAAGTCTCGCTTCATTTGCACTTTCCACTCACTCACTCACTCACCCGCAAACCATAATAAATCACTAATCATTAATAGCTATTCATACAGCACGACCGTTTCTTCGCCACGGCTGCTTGTTTATTTGCGTGGATTGATTACTCGATTACTGGGGCAATCAGGTTCGGGATGTGAATGTACGGGCGTTGGGTGGAAGACTATGGGAGCGGAGTAGAGCAGAGCAGGAGTCAGGTGTAATGGTACCAGATGAATTTATAGACTGGGATACGAGTAGTGGTTGCGGACGAGCTGTGTAGCAAGACAAAGGTCTCAAGTCAAGTCTCAGTTAGTATTCAATCACAGGATGAACTATTTCTAGGCATTGTTTGTTGTCAGTATAAGTTTAGCTAGCGCGTCTTATGTATCGACGGTTTCCGCAATACGGTAAACCGTTTAGACTGTCAGTCTTTTTGTAAATAATACGCTATCTCAGCAACGTCGCAGCAAAGCAAAGTTGGTTCATTCACATTCGAGACTGAATTTGGACGAAGCAATTCTGACTTTAGATCTGTTCCTCCCCCCATCCCATCCCCCTACGAACTTCCCATTCATTAGAACCCAACACATTTGCTCCACTCAAAAACCAACAAACAAATTACTTTAAGTATAAATATGCATCTCCATCTTCATCTCCAGCTTCAGCTTCGACAGGGACATTACCACAAACGTAAACATTAACCAATCAATCATTCCTGTTGAAACAAATCACTCTTCACAGTCCGACTCGCCGCATCCCCCAACAGCACCTTCGCCACCACACCCCTCGAACCCGGCCCACTCGACACCGGCACACTGCCCGACACAAACAGCGTGTAATTCCCCGCCGTAGCATACGCCGTCATCTCCACAGTCGTGTTTGTGATTTTCGGGGAGGCGCTGCCTTGCTGGCGCTCCGGCACGTACAGCACGCCGGTCATGGAGCCCAGGCCTTGGGTCAGAGACGTCAGGGCCGCGGCCTTGAGGACGAAGGATGACTGCGAGGAGGTGGATTGCGTGGGGAGGATGAAGATTTCATCGTTGACGGGGTAGGAGATGCCCTCGAAGTTCAGGGAGTTGGTGCCGGGCGACGCGATCGTGCTGTTGAAGCCGTAGTAGATGGTATATCCGAAGATCGACGTCCCGTAGGCGGAAGCGGCGGCAGTGACTTGTACGGCTGAGGTGACGTTGTCGGATGTGGTAGTGTCGTAGTAGACTACGGAGGGAGGAGCGACGGAGTAGTAGAGATTGCGGATAAATCCAGCAATTGACACCGCTCCAGCGGAGGAGATATCGAGACCGAGATCGACTCCTTTCCACGTCATTGGCACGACGGGGTCTGAGAGAGTGACTGCACTGGGAACAGTGTTGATCATGCGTTCGAAGAGGCTGTTGCATTGAGACTGGAAAGTAGCTTCTACCGAAAGGGATTGCATGGTGGCGTTGTTATCCGATACGTAAAGTCGAAAATCAGATCTATCGCTGACGTTACCAGCCGTGACAAGAAGACCACCTTGCTGTCCGGTCCCTCCCAGGTATTCGGTCACGACGTTGTTGTCGAAAATGGCCGGGGTAGCATCGAACCCCACACCGCCGTCAATACTTTGCAAAAGCATTAGCCACTTTACCAGAGAAACAGAGGAATCCGACTTACTTTGTAGCTGTAACAGCACTTTCAGCCACTATCACAGGTCAGCCATCAGTAAAGTGGACGATCTTGTTCAGAAAAGTGTAATTACCGATGTCAGGAAAGTTAGAGTAATGCATCCTGCCCAATGAATGGCCACAAGCTCTATTTGTTGTCAGTAAGAATTAAATCAATTGAGCCTTGTCAGACTTACGTCAGAGCAATAGTCTCGCTTTTATTGAACCCAGCAGCTGCAAACTGGGCCAAAGTAGTCTCCAAATCCGTGGTCGGCTCCGGAACACCCGCCGGACCAGCTTCCTCAGCATCGATCCTTCCAACCCGCAAGGGAACACCAGTAGTAGTACCTCCACACTCCGCTAAAGAGGCAACCAATCCCTTGATGGTGTTAGAACTCGAGTTACCATATGGGAAAACGGGGATGGGGTTACCAAGGCGATATTATCAGCCATGCTGAGGTATGCAGAGACCGTCTTCGGAGAAGTTAGCAGGAACCTGAGACAATAGTAGTTGGATTGGATGGAACTCACTGCAGCCATGAACCGCAGAGTATCATTAACAAACAACCCGAGGTTTTCATTTCGGTCGGATTCAAACCCCAAAGACGCATCAATTCCTCTACGCAAAAGTCAGAAGCATCCCAACGAAGAAGTAGAGAATAGTCACCCAGTACCAGCGGCCAGATTCGCCGTGACACTATCGTGGAACACAAATCGCACCCACTGTGCTGAACTCTGCTCTCCACTGTCTGGTCCGTTGCGGCCAACGTAGCTCGAGCAAGGCGACACAGCATTCACGAATCCATCAGAATTGGCCCCGTTGTTATCAACCAAGATGTGTTCCATCTCTTCCATCTTGTCTCGAATATCAATACCATTGAGTTGTGAGAAACTTCCAGTACTAAACATTAGAAGTGGGAGGAGCCCAAGAGGCCTGATTGAGGGAATCATATTAAATTAGAGTACTTGGGGGCAAAAAAGTCAAGTAAAGAAGTGTACTGGGCAAGAAGGACGTAAATTTGAAAGATACAGATGTGTACTTATAGACTTATCACTGAAGAGTCTATTGAAGTCTAAAGCTCGCCATTGCAAGTTAAAGTGCCAAGCCCTCAGTCTAGCAGAAGTCAACCTCCAATACGCGTGTACTGAAATATCTGAATGCCAGTCAATTGACGGTGTACAGTTCAGATGTGTCCAGAAACCGGTAGAACTGCCTCATCGGGCGACAACCAAAGGCATGCGTTTCTAACAAAGGAAGGTGCCTCGCATATAATTTAAAGATTTGGGGGAGTTAGGGTCCGTGATTATGGTTAATCCGGGGTCAAGGGAGCGGTGGGAGCCCCCCGAAGTTTTTTTTAGTCGTCAAAGAGACTAAGCTAGTCAAACAATATGCCTCGCATATGCAAGATTGCTGGACGAGGCAGTTCTACTGCAGCAGGTTTGTTTACATCAGGAGACCAAGGAGATCCTGACCCATCCAGAAGTTACCAATCCGTAAAAGATCTCCTTGTACAAGGAGATCTTAAAAAACGGCACAGTAATGTCATGAGATGGTACATTCGTTTGATTCACGTCTGATCTTCATAGTCAATGGAATGCTTTCTCGATGTCTTGATGTGCTCACTCACATCATCGTATTCGGCACTTGAGCTGCAGGCTCTCGACGCTCGACGAGCGACATTCTCTACTGCAAGAAATATACGCACATGCAATCTATCTTGACTAAGTATAGAAAAAAAAAGCACACAGACACGAAAAGATAAGAAGTTGGGGGAACATGCAATGTATATAAACAGATGGGCGCGTACTGACAGTGTTCATATACATTAAATCCACCAAGCCCCCTGTCCTTGACCACGGATGATTGGCTCTAGTTCAACAAAACCCTCTTTGGTGGTGGGATCAGCGACTTCTCTCCCTAGTCGAAGAGTCCTGTGCCGAGTTGAGAGAGAATGATCGTGAGCCAGACTCTTCCAATATAAATTACCACCCCCGCGTTGTCGATTAGGAAGTCACTTAACGAGATTAACTTGCAGTGAGAATCTCGGACGTCGAAGACAGCAAATCGGAGAAAAGAAATCTCTCCTTTTTAAAGCGGGGCCGGACCAGCACTGCCGGGTAAATCGCCTGAATGATCTACAGGGACCTTGAACTGGGGGTGAGAGGGAGGGAAGGCTCTGCTTGGAGTTATTCCTCCGATTTGTTCGACCCAAATACTCTGGATTCTGTTGGATTGACTTTTCCTCTGGACTGGATTCTTGATAGCTAGCACTTCGACACGGCCATCTCTTCTCAATACAAGGATTCGCTTTAAGAAACTATGCGCAAAATTCCCAAGCTAATGTAGAGTCGTGGATGAAGTTCTTTAGATTGCGAGACTCTTTAGATCACACGCACTAGCAAAACACAAAAACGCACAAACATTCTATAGATAGTAAAAACACTGTCTGTATCACCAAGTCCCATGCCCAGAAAGCGCTTGGCGGCCTCGCGTTGTACACAAAAAGCGGCACTCACTATGGCAGCCTTTCAATATGCCGCTGGGCTTGTGATATTAAAAATTGGGTGCCGCTTTTTCGATCCTGAAAAGGGCAGCTCAAAATGTCACTTCTACAGATGAGGGCTCGGGTAAGCAGAGCAGTGCAGCAACTTTAAAAAACACACTACTGCATGCAAGCAATATAAATAACAAACGATCTGCACAGTAAAATTGACTAAATTTTGTACGGCAGTCGTGAGCAGAAATGGCTTCTCTTGAAGAGGTCGGTCCAACTTTGGCAAGTGCCGGCGAGGAACTGGCACAGCTCAAATCGATCATTCTGGTGCCAGATCGTAACCCATGGAATTCCAACGTCTAATCATGTCTCTATCTCATCTGAGTCGCTGATCAAAAACGCCGACCGAGGAGCGCATGCACTTTGGTATCATTCGTGTTTTCTTTCCCCCACCGGTAACGTTCCCCCCGAAACGCAATCATCCATAACATTACGAGTCTATGTTCTTCTTCACCGATGACATGTGGCCGAGTTTGTGCTCTTTCGCCGTCTTGAGCTCGTCTGTTGGAACACCATCAGGAAGATCTGAAGTCGGGATCGTGGAGGCGCTGGAGCTCCCTGTGGGATCCGTGGATGCTCGTATTGCTTTGGTTACAACTGGACTTGATCTGTGAGTCGTCAGTGCCGGTTTCCTTGAGATTCCAATTGAAAGGGGTCCTCACGTTTCTGAACCACGTTTTGGGGTGGTGGAAGATGCAGTATCTAGACCAGCGTTCACAGCAGCGAGCGTCGGATCAGAACCGGTTTCCTTCGGTTGCGGCAAATCGTCTACGTTGATATCCAGGTCTTCTTTCCCGGTGGGGTCGGAAGTTTTGACCCCCGCGTCGGAATCATCGTCTGTGTCTTTCGAAGCACTGTTAATGCTGCTGGCCTTGCTAACGTTCGCGCTGGCTGGACTCTCTGTTCGTAGTCCAAGGTCTTTTTCCATGCCAGGAGAAGTTTCATTTCCTCCCTTCCAATCGGCAGGCGACATCTGAGGAACAGGAGAAGTAACACCCGGCTCATGAATAACATCCGCATTTCGACCCCGCCCTGGTTCCGGATCATATGCCTTCCATATCACTGCTAGACGATCAAAGGCTCGTGTTCCTTTCCTACTCGAGCCCTTGATACCGTCCATAGCATCCCATTCGATCTCATAAGTGCCACTGTCATCAGGCTTCCCACCCTGCTCAGGACCGTTACCTTCAAAAAATGCATTAAACCAAACATGAGCGACTGCTGTTACCATAGTCCATCCCATTGAGGCTTTGTTCCTCCGCTCGAAGTCGATATTGATATCGCTCGTAGGAAGGATAACTCGAGTAGAAGGTTTGAATATAACAGCACTGCCACCAGTTTCTGCACCAGTAGAGTCTGAGCTATTCGAAGTCGAATGCCCGGAAGGCGCAGCAGCCTTGCTGTTATTGGAACCATCCACCTGGGCGATCGTCTTTGACCTCGGAACTTTACCCTCATTTTGAAAACCTGCCATATCAGATATCTTGTCTTTGAGCCCTCCGCTTCCTGGTGCGTCGCCTTCAACTATCACTCTTTCCTTCTTCGTAAAGACATGAAACAGCTTAATCGTCTTCCCTTCATCCACGAACCCCTCCACCTGGACCTTAACCCCATCCCTCAAACCCCAAACATGCACCTCCATAATCTCAATCTGTCTTTCCACATAAACCTTTCCAGCCTTGGTCCACCGATCCACATACCCCACCCACCTCAACTGACTCGGAATCGAAACGCCCTGTCCAAACCCAGGCCTCATTCTCCGCTCCGTAAACCTCGCCAGAGCTTCACTAGGCTTCCACCCACACTCCGAGATCAAATAACTACAAGCCATTGTCCCACTCCGCCCCTTCCCCGCCTTGCAATGCACAACCACAACCCGATCCTCCCTAGCCTTCCCCTCTTCCGCCCCCTCATGCAGCCAATTCCTCATGCCCGCCATAATCATCGGTACGAGCCTAAACGGCGGCGGATGGTGATCGGGCCACGGATAATGCCACACGCGCCCATAGACCTCCGAGTCTGGATACCCCGTACCTTCGGCACGGAACTCCCATATCGCCCATTCCTTGCCATGTTTGTAGTCGAGGAATTTCACCAGCTGGTCGAGAGGGTTGCGGTACGCACGCTGCGGGTAGGTGCCACTGGGCCCAGAGGTCGCGATGATTTGGTCCGTCACGTAGCAGAGGTCTAGGCCGGCTTCTGGGTGGCGGGAGCGGGGGCCTGCGACAATTTGGCGGAGGAGGGATGCCATTTTTAGGCGAGGTGAGGTGAAGTGAGGTGAGATTAGGTAGTAAGGAGGATGGAGATAGGGAGAGGCATGCTTTAGAGTTTTGATATATGCTTGTTGTTTTGGAGCTTGCCTGGGTTTTGGTTTTGCATGTTGGGTGTGGTGTTGATTTGGAGACAAACGTCATCGACTCAGCGGTTCAAGGTTATGGCTGTGATAAGACCCCTGAATAAGCGGGGCTGAATGGACTTAGATGCTTGGCACGAATCACACTTCCTTTCAACGGATTTCAATGTTTCAAGAATCTCATTAGGGAGATTCAAACTAGGAGTGTTATTCACCTTAACTTACCCATAAATCCCAAGCCTTATTACTAAATAAATCTTGCCTATCTATTAATCATACCTAGATTCACACTCAACTTCCTTTAGTAAACCTAGGTACAGCCTAGGTATGATACACTTACTCTGCCTTGAATATGCTTTGCTTCACCGTGAGTAATCTGCCATTTTTACAGCCCACTTTCTCCAAAAATGTTATTGGATGCCGGGTGTTCCTCCCATTCATAAAGATTCTGTGAAACATGAGGCGGATGATAGACAACTGAGTCTTTCACATCACGCGAGGGAGTTCTTTCGCTAGTCGGCCATCAAGCTGTACATGTTTCTGGGTGTACTAATGTTTAACATGGTGCTGTAGTATGACTGGAGACATCTGGAGAAGAAATCCGGTCACTAGAAGAATAATAAGAAATATACATAAAGCATTCAGGCCAGGTATAAATTGGAAGGAGAAGCTGAGTTGCCCAGAGTGTGAATTTGTTAAAGGTCTGACAATAGTATATCTCATTAGGAATTAGGTAATAACTTAGGTGTGGTATAGAACTCCGGCGCTATGCAAACAAAGCCATTATACTCATGAATCATCCACGGCCATACCCCATTCTTTCCAACATAGGATCAACAAAAGCTGGAAACGGCTCCTGAACACTCGATCTTTCAGGAAGGTGGAATTGCTGTGCATCCATTTCATTCCCTCCCGAGTGGAAAGCCTCTTTTGTCTCAAAAGAAAGGTCTTTCGTACCAGGTACATTCTCCACCATAGGCGTTTCAGCAGGAGTCAACTGCTCCTCAAGCCCCACAATCGTTTTCCCTTCACTCATCTTCCTCCCAGCCTCACCCCCAAAACTCCTAAAGCATACATCAGTGGCCCAATCCTTGTCAGAGCTGCTCTCTGGTGACGAGTGCCTCGCCGCACGATCCATATCCTCCAACGCTTCCGAGATGATACTTTCTTCCCACAGCGGCAGCAGTCTATAGCCCAGATTTTCCAGTATACATCGCTGCGTGAAGTTTATCTGAACGCACGACCACAGATCCCTGCCCCACGCCCTAGCAAACTCCCCCGTAAACTGCCGCACATCGTCTAGAAACTTCACCGCCAAGATTATTGCTGACAAGACGATAATTTCCGGGTGAACAGAATCAATATGCTGTCCCGTTGGCGTGATGAGAGGACAGCCCTGGCGCCATAAGAGTGCGAAACGGGAGTTTAAGGAGTCGAGAATGCAGACCGCTAGGGCGAGGGTCTCGGGGGGTAGGTTGGCGCGAGTTAGGAGGGCGTGGACGAGTGGAACGGATGGCGATATTAGGGAGGTGGATGATGGTATGAGATTTGTAAGATGTATTGCGGGACCTGCGTATGTAACATGTGAAATTAGCCTGAGTATCGATATATGAAGAATCTGGGGGGTGTATATACCGAGAAGCTTGGGATTAAGGATCTCTCCCGAAGTCAATAACGAGGATTGCCGGTGCGTGCTACTATTTGAATGCGACGAAGGCGGCGGGGTAGGGAGATTTGAAAGCGGAATGTAGGTCTTTGAAAGATAGGTTTCAATGAAAGCGTCGTCAAATGACGAGGCTGAGGATCTGCGCGGGCGAGAATCCATTGGTGGAGTCATTGAGGTTTCTTGCATTACTTCTAAGTGCTCAGGCAGATGTTGTGGTCTGGGAGATGCTGTAGTCCGTCTCACACAGGGCAATGGTGTGATTCTGCTGTTGGACAACGTCTGGTAATCGAGGGTGGTAGGAAGAAGGCGGTATGTGTATTATTTGTATCCTCGCGCTTTCCCAGAAGCCACCGAATTCGATTGAAGGGTAGAGGTGTTTGAATCGTACAGATCGGTACTTGAGTAGTTCTTTCAATCTTCGAGTATGACAGGGCGGGCTGGAGGTTGTTATTGAACGAATGTGGGTTGTTGAACGTTTCCGAGTAAAGACTGTGATTGGAATGTAGGATCTGATGGGCAATACATTCCCTGGATTGTGACCAGCAGCAGACATATGTGTGTAGGTGGGTAGGATGCAGCTAAGTAGTTCTGGGCAAACTTGTTCTACTTATGGGCGGTGGAGCAGGGGGCAGGTGTGTTGTCGGTGGTCGGATCATCAGCCGCAGTGGGGAGTTTTGGAGCTCGGATCCTGGATGGTTGGACAAACTGAGCCCTTCTTTTTCTTTTCCCTGCGCCTCACAAGTACCTGGCTGCATAATGTATACACGAGATCCGTTTCAGGAAAAAAACAGACGAACGATGCGCCCGATTGCGGCTGTCGTTGTTATTGTGGTTGTCGTTTGAGACATCTGCTGAAGACGGAGGCTTGGGACTAGCGAATAAGGGACGGACGGCGTGGCGTGAATACCCGCATCTTTTTGGCAGAATGCGAGCACAATGACTCGGAATTATCACATAATCATACCTTCTTACGTGCCTCCCCTCCCCTCTATCCACCTGGTGCACAAGAGTGCTGGGCTGGCTTAAAAAAAGGGTGTACTCGAGAATACGCCGTACAGTACGGCTTGCATAAACTACTGCTCCTTGACAATCTGGGGAACAACCCTGTCTCTTGGCATTTACGCCCCAAAGAAGAATACTTTTAAAGTAATTATTCTTTATATATCACCAGCCATAACAGTTTATCCATCTTGTTGAATCTTCTCTTTCTACACTGTTATAGATTCAGACCTTACAGATTTTCTTTCACATATCGATTTTCTATTTTTGTTTGAGATCCTCGTTAGTGCGGGACCCCTTTTTGAATACGGATACACCGCTACATAGATGCCGAGATCGTATTCGTCAAGGAATCGTCATCCGAGGGAAAACTTAGCCACTTTGAAAATCATAGTGGCTACCTATTTATGGGCTCTGGATAAGGAGATCACGGATGAAACGGAAATAAAGGGGATTCTGTATGGCTAGAAGACTTAGGGTTTTCGCTTTTAGGTATCTAAGGTTGACCCCGAGCAGTGTTTTTCTTTAAACTAACGTACATACCATACCTGCGGGTTCGGGCGCTGCCTTCTTGTAGCCGAATACAAAAGTGCTCTAGAGTCGCGGACACTGCCGGTTCCGTGGCCGGCATTCAAACTATTGGAGTTTTCCTGGCCTTGCATTTATTCCATGCAACATGCCTCAAGGACTCACGAGCTTGGCGAAATCACTCCCAAAATTCAACGTGAAACTCGTACGATGTCTTATGCAAGATGCGGCATTCTGAGGACCTCTCTGGGTGTCGCTCCAAGAGCAGCTCTTTGTCCGATCACGACAATTTTGATCATCAGGTAAGATGGAAATGGTCTCCCTCCCCTTTCTTTCCAACAATACCCAACCTCACCTTCCTTCTCCATCTCTCCTGTCTCTCCGCGGTCTCTTTCTCTTCTCTCTTCTTCTTTTTCCGTTCGTAGACAGCCCGCACGCAACGCCTAGTCTGCTCTCTTCCTTCTTCAAAATTCGCCCGGGCAAGGGAGACCACATTATCAATATCTTCCGGGGTATAAGCAAAGTTCCATGTACTCATATAATCATTCGTGACCGGGTCGACGCCCTCGACTTTGGGGTTGCTCATCAAAGGGAAATATACGACGGCAATGCCGGCTTCGGGATCCATTAATTCCCAGTCGTCTTTCACGGCTTTTGATGGGACATCTTCGCTAGTAGAGGCTCGTTCTTGGGTTGTCCCAACCCAAACTGCGCAATAGCCAAGGTCACCACGATCTTCCGCATTTCTCGGCAGTGGAGCTTTGGACTCAGCAACATCCTTCAGATGCTCAGCTTGATCTGCCTTTGCATCTTCCAACTTTGAATTAGCTTCGGCTGCCGTGCTTGCTTGTGCTTCCTCCAACTGTCTAGCTGCCTTCTCTGTAGTATCAGAAGATTTAGGCCAGCCGAGTCCAACCGGCCAACCTTTGATCCCTCGTTGTCTAGCGTAACCATCAGCTACAGAAAGCCAATTCTCCGTTTTGATATCTGCTGAGGCATCAAATGCAATCAAGATATCTACTTCTCTGCCCGGTCGGAGCAAAGGGTATATGGGGAGATTATTAGACATTCCGGCGTCCATGAGCTGCAAATGCGTGTCTTCATAGATGCTTTCAGGTGTAGTTTCGGGCAACCGACCTTTCATGCCTTTGGCAAAGTTGGGTATCGAGGCAGGAACGATGGGATGCACTTTGCTAAGGTCTTCGTCCCTGCCCTCAATCATTTCATCGATGCTCCCAAATCCCGTGAGTCCTTTGACTAACGGTCGAACCTCCTTGTAGTAATGTGATAGTGTGGCACAGAAAGCACTCCCAAAGACTCCCAGAAGCAATGGAAGGCGGAGTTCTGGAACGTGGAAGCCATCTTGGTTGACATCTTTACCATTCTCGAACTTTCGACCTAGAGCCCATGTTGGAATTCCAGCAGCAAACTCTTCGCAGAAGAACTCGTAGGGTGTGATTTCCATCCATTGGAAATAAGCCTCCCGCTTGGCTTTGGCCTTCGTCTCTTCCGATGGTTTGTCTGTCGCTTTTTCCAGCTCTGACGACTCTTCGATAATGGGTATCTCGTGGCGAACTGCGGTATAAATCGGCAATGGGTTTTCGCCGTGTTTAATGTAGTCTCGCTGATTCGAAATCTTCAAATCTCTGTCGTCCACCCCAATTTCGCCTTTTGGCACAAGCAACCTAGCAGCTAATAGCAACCCGTAAACATCCACAAGCCCCAAATCAGAATCGGGGTCGCCTTTCAATTTCTCCACAAATCCACTTAGAAGGAATTTGTTTGTCGGAGCCTGATTGAGTGCTGCGAGAGCGACGGGTGGATAAGCTATGTGGACTCCAAGTCGAGCCTTGAGGTGCTCGACTAGTTTATCAAGTCGACGTTCACCAAGTGATGAATTATATAGCGCCTGAAGCCAGCAGCTTCCACTTACACCAGCCGTATAAGTAATACAATCGAAAAGGCCGGCTTCACTCGCTGCCAACATTGAGCCTGTGCCCGCAACTAGAGCTCTAAGCCCCCCACCTGATCCTACCATAGCAATCGTTGGAACATCCTCAGGGTTTACTTCCTCCTCTGGTATGCCGAGATATTTTGCCAATGCCACGGTAGTGAACTTCTTTCGCTTTTGAAGAAATGCCTTCTCCTCGTCACACAGCTCCAAGGATACCCTCACCGTCGCGGAGTGCTCAATTTCAGGATTTATGTATGGGTCATGCGCATCTTGCCATATCTCGTCCGCCAATGATCCAGGCGCCATGGAAAGTTCCCTTTGCAATTTGCTGATGTATTCTGGGAGCACTTTCGCCCAATCCGGCATGACGACGTCTACTATTTTGTCTGCCATGGAGCTCCATTCTAGATCGGCGACGGCAGAGAACAAGGCAAATTTGTTTGTAAAGTTTCCCCATGCTGAATCGTCCAATGCGGCCACCTGCTTGTCTGTCTGAAAAGGCAGCTCAGAAAGCTGCTCAGAATTCGTGGCTGCGATTTCCTCTTTCTTTTCTTGCACCTGCCGCCATTTTTCTCTTTCCGCTCTGATTTCGCTACGGAGTCGCGTTGGAGGTAAAGGTTGGATGTGATTGTTTTCGTATAGGATGTAGAAGAGGCTACCTGCGATAACTACGGAAGTGGTTCCGACCAGGAAAGATCGGGTGGCCATTGTGGGGTTCGGCTTTCTCTTTGGTCTCGTAAAAAGAAATCGTGTGGGTGATTTGCTTGTGTAGAATTCATATCGCCATGATGGTCGTGCAGGCGTTCTGCAGAGGATGCCTGTGTAATGTATAGTTTGCTTCAACGAACGAATACTGGTATTTAAGCGCGATGCGCCTCGAAGCATTGAGAAGGACATAAGGAAGGAAAAAGGCTCAGCGGGCTTTGATAGTATTTATGAGAACATGGGTAACAAGCACAGCAGGGTACATGGGGATGGAGCAACCCCTCCGGACTACGAATTGCAAAAAATGCAGGGCAAAGGATGGGAAAGTTGACCTTTTTCTGTGACGTTGCGGTACCTGGGCCTGAACCTGACCTGGCTTGAGCGTTCCGTTCCTTCCCGTCCAGGCAAGGCGGCAAGGCAAGCAAGTTTAAAAGTTCCATGTGAGTGTGGCGTGGGCGTGTGGCTCGGTCCGGTACTCGTATTACACGTAACGTGACGAGGAAACATCAAGACTGACGGGGTGAAATGTGACAGAAAGGGGGGAAAATGGAAATACCCAGAGTTGAGAAGTACCTACCTAGTCACTCTTTCATCTCCATTCCAACGCTCCATTATGTTGTATCAGGTTGGCTCAGAAGGGCGCGAAGAGAAGGCAAGGGGATTCCAGGTTTTGCCGCTGTCAGTACAAGAAACCTGGAAGTCACCGCGATAGGAAAGGAAGCCACGACTCCATGTACCTGGTGTACAGCCAAAGCGAAAATCATCTCTCTGCACACTTCGGCGATGAATTCTTCTTCTCGCGTTCTCTTTATTCATATTCTTTAGATTCTCAAGGTGCAGCCGTTACTTGTATGTACCTTTTAATGTTTTAGAAAACACGGGCCAAGCCACACTGCCCTTTGCGGTTTAGCGTGCATCTCCACGTCCACTATGTATCATCCATCTGAATGGAGTTCATGGCGACAACAGAACAAGATGGCCATCTCTCTGGGCTCGAGGCAGGCCGCCGATGAGGAGGCGCGTGCAGAGGTGGAGGTGCTTAATTCGAGGCTGGAGAAGACGAGCCAATTGACCAAGAAGATACAAGCCTCCCTCTCACGACTGGAATCCAGCGGGAAGAGTGTTCAAGAAGCTGTTGGACCTCTGTACGGGAACACCCAAAAGCTTCAAACTCTCGGAACCAGTATGCATTCGCAAACATCCAGGCTTTGAGGCAGCTCTGACTTCTAGCAGATATTGATGGAGTCATCAACGCGATTCAGAGAATTAGACAGCCGTCCGAGATCAAGAGCAATGAAGAGGACATCATCCGAAAAGGGTAAGTATTCTAGGGATTCAAATACCAAAGTTAATACTGACAATCGTATAGTCCGGAAAAGGCTGGCCTTGCAGCCTTCCTCAGCTCCGTCAAGCGTGTCAATAAAGCCCTGCAGGAGATGAAGCAGACGAATCTTCGAACCAACCAACAAGCTGTTTCCGATCTCAGCAAGCTCCTCAAAGCCGGAAATACTCAGTTGGAGGGGCATTTTCAACGCCTGCTACAAGAGGACTCTAGGCCCGTCGAACCCCTATATTACACCACAAAGGATAAGGCTTTCCCGATGCTCTCTCAAGACAAAACTACGCGCTTGGGCTTGATAAATTCCTACATTGGATCATCTATGCGACAATCAGGAGTCTCCGGAGACTCACCTGTGTTGCAATTGTATGCAAGCGTTCGAGGTCCCTACCTCACTAGTACGCTACAAACATTGGCTTCTGCGGCACTCAATACCGCGAGAAAGAAGACGCCGGATGCCATCTATCGCCAGGGAGAAAATGGCATGGGCCACTATGCAAAGGCCATGGAAGCAGCATTTCTTGCTGAATATGACAATATATGTGACCTATTTTCTCGAGATGAGTGGAGCAGAGTCTTCAATTTGACTTGCCAGGGACCCATTTCAGAGATGGCCAGGACACTTCGCGAGCTGAACGTTCATATTAAAAACAACCTCACCACCGACTGCTACCTTGCATACGAGATCATCGAGATCATGTCGAGTCTGTCGTCAAATCTGGATGCTAGGACAGGGGAATTGAAGCCTACTTTTGCAGCAGCTCTTAAACCTATTAGGGAAACCGGAAAGTCCTCCTTGGGAGAATTATTAGAGGATACGCGCCGCCGAATAAGCAACCTGCCAACATCCCCGGAGATGGTGCTGCTTTACCCATAACCTCGGAAACAATGACACGACTACAGACCATGGTAGATTTCCTACGTCCTATCTCAAGCATAATGATATCTATCGGTGACGGCGGTTGGAAGTCGGCACCTACTTCCAGCAACTCGACTGACCAAATTCCTACCCTCAAGTCGTTTGACGTTGGAGCCGATGGAGAACAGATTTTCGCTCACTACAGCGTTGACACCATTGATACCCTCCTCACTTCTCTAGAGGCAAGAGCCAAACCCGTTCTAAAAGGCAAGCCGACACTTGGCGTTTTCATTGCTAATAACGCCACGGTAATCGAACGATCGATTCGCAATTCCGTTCTGCAGCGGCTGCTTCAATCACGGATGGGGGATGTTGACAAATGGCGCAAGACTGGAGCTCAATTGTACACTCTCGCATGGCGGGAACCATCAGCGCACCTGCTGGATGTGCAATACACAAACCGCGGCAACCGGCCAACTTCCGGCTCGGCCGCTGCGATTGACTCGGCCGCTATTTTGAAAGGCCTCAGCAGCAAGGATAAAGATTCCATCAAAGAGAAATTCAGACTCTTCAATGCTAGTTTCGATGAGCTGGTAGCAAAGCACAAGAGTCTTAGCATGGAGAGGGAAGTCAGAGAAATGCTGGGCAGACAAGTGCAGCAGATGATCGAGCCGCTATATGGGCGATTCTGGGACCGATACCACGAAGTTGACAAGGGCAAGGGAAAGTACGTCAAGTACGATAAGGGCAGCATCGCAGGCGTATTTTTGAGCCTCACATAGGCTTGTTATTTTTGGGAACAATTTGGAGCAAGATATGATACCAGGAACGGAGTTTAGCGGTAATAATTCCAACCGAATACGGTCAATGATAATTTCGTACATGGTAGCACAGGACTGTAGTGCATGTGTATATCCGGCCGTGCCGTGCCGTGAAACTCCAGAATCCCATCCGACCCAGCCTTTCCAAGCCCAAAACTCCTTGAAATACCACAATAAGGAGACCAGCTTCCAATACATCATGGATCTGAAAAGAAAGAGGTTGTGGTTTGTTACAAACAATCCGTTACTTCGCACCACTACATTGTTTCGGAGTCAGCGTTGCTTGAGAGAGAAGTGATTTGGAGGGAGGGAGGGAAATTGCTTGGGAATTGCATACCCCGCAGCAGTCATGATTCCCGTATTCTTCAGCTTTGCAGCAATAGCCGCAGCAATGGTTGACGAGAGGCTTTGGGGTTGTGACGGCCATTGTGGGTTGAGGTATGGAGTTTGAGGTGTGAGACGTGTAGAGGGGTTCAATGAAGGTGTTGCTGTGATGAGGCAAGAGATATATATGTAATCTGTTGACTGAGAGAGGTATATGTATTGTGTTTGATGGAGATTGAGATTGAGATGGAGGGTGAGTGAAGCAATGATGATCTTATATATATCTAAGGTATATGGGATGGAGGTGAGATTCTTCTGTGTGACCAGTATTGTACGGGAAAAGTGACTCTTTAACCCCGCGCTGTCAGATCCAACATATAACCCATCAGCAGGTTGAGCAGGCAGCTTCTCCGCTCTTTCTAGAAGAAGAATCAAATCAATATACAGCATACCACGGCTGGTCTTACGAGATGACATCTATGATACTGTATGCGTATGCACAGCGCCCACCCTCGATCGGTAGGTATGCAACGCTACGGCGGTGCACAAGACAAGTAAGAGAAGGCAAACAATACAGTAATCTAAAAGAAAAGTGAGGCTGTCTGGCTGGCTTCAGCTGCCTAACCCAAGGTAGGTCTCATGTCTCACGATAATACTTCATCTGATCATTGGAGAAGAGCAGAACATGCCCCCACACTAATGAAGACAGGAGCACAGAAGGAGAATCGATATGCGAGAAGACGAGCCCAAGACGGGAATTAAGGAAATGGGTCATGAGTAACGGTGGAGCGGGGATCATGGATGATAGAGGGGTAGTACAGTATGGAGTAAAACGTGGATGTGGGCGAGTCCTCCATTTACGTACCGTACCGCGCGCGCCGCGCCGAGTAGACGGGTCGCCATGAGCCATGTTTGGATATCCTCATTCGTACAGTCGATCCTCGGAATCGGGCTCAGAGCACTACATGGCGTTCGCGTCCCCTGCCCTACCTGCCCTGCACCTGCCCGCCACTCCAGCCCTGCATGTCAGCATTCCAGGCTGCGATGTGCGAATCTTACACCATCACGCACCGACAAACACACTCACTGGTTACCAAAGGGCTTCTGCATGTAGCCATCCGTCCCCCTCCCTTTCGAGTCTTCACAGTCTTCACAGTCTTCCATTCATCCAGTCTTCAATGCTTCAATGCTTCAATGCTTCAATGCTTCCATGCTTCCATGCTTGCTTCCAAAGATTGAGCCATTTGGTTGAGTTGCAGTGCATGAGTGATTATGCGGCAGCTATCAGCGCAGGTGAGTGTGATGTAACTACAGGTACTCCAGGCCTTGGCTCAACTACAGTATCGTGGGGTATTTTCGTCCCGAAAGACCTTTTTGCATATTCCGCGAGGTGATATCCGCAATGCTCTTCCAAGGCAGGAGAGGCATTGCGGGAAGCGCGGCGCGACATCTCGTCATTTCATTATCATTGCGGAGAAGCCAATGTTTCAGAGAACTCTTCTTGGGAACTCAGAGTTGCACATCATCGTTTGCTCATTTGGAATTCAAACCCCTGTTGGCATCGGCTGCCACGTGTCGGTCTCTCCTTTGCTCATGCTCTCTCAGAGGACCCGTCAAAGCAGAGACGGTCCGACCTTGCAGTTGGGATTCGGGAATGTCCAAGCTACGCCTTGCCAGCGATTGTGTCTCCTGATCTCTAGGAACCGAGGACTCCCGATATCTCTGCCGATTTGGGTTGCTGGTGCAGTAGTGGGAGTGTAGGCGCGAGGTACCTTTCTCAGATCACCCCGGGTGAACTTCATCAAGCAGACTCTGTACAATTCTCTGTCCCCGACTTACCTCCTTTTCAATCTCTCAACGCTCTCGATTCCATTCGTTGGGTGAAGGCAATGCAGTGCGAGAAGTCTCAAAAGCAGAAGATTCGGCAAATTCAAGAGGTTACAATGCATTGCTTTGGTGCTGATCAAAACACTGTCCTGGTGCTGAGGCGATAGTAAGGACGCCAACGGGAAAACAGCTCTCATACGAACATCAGTTAATGTCCGTCCAATGCAATACCGCAAAATCTGCACTGTATAGGGAGTCATTTTGCAGAAATATCTTCACTTGAATTCTTTCCTGCGTGTTTCCTTTAGGAGGCAGAAACCTCACATGTAACGTTCCGAAGAGCCTCGGCTGCTAACTTCAAGTGGAGTACAGTATAGCAGAAATCCAAACCCATATTGAAGCACTGCCTGACATTGCAATTGTGAGAGATGATCGATCGCTGGTAGAAGTAGGGCCGAAACGAATGACATGGAAACTGGCTCTTTCCGGAAGGCAGGGCAGTTGCTCTTGTGCGAAAAGGCATTTGCGCATCTGTGCATTGCTACGTGGCCTCCGCCGACTAGGTTTTCCAAAATCAGATTCTATTGCAGTCTTCTTCAATCCTCTCTCCCAATGCCCTTCTGTCCTCATCTTGAGACCAAAGCTTGCTTGCCTTTTCTTTATGTATAGTGAGTGCATCTTGCATGGACACTTTCTGCTGCTTGCTTGCTTGCTGTCAAAGAACGCTATACCGCTTTCATAAGCTTTCATAAAACAAGAGAAGTGCAATTCTAAACCAATGCTTCTGACTGCTTTGGATCCGCGCGAAGTTTTGCATGAGTTCATAAATCAAGGCTACAACAGAGCTGGTGACAGAGAGTAGCGGGCAGTTTTTGCTTGTGCTAGATAAAAATACATTGCTGTCTAACACCAAGTTTCCTACCGAACGCATAGCTGCTGGTTGTGACAATTTTGTCAGGGCTTACGATGATCCTCGCTGACTGACTTGCTGGGTTCTCGAACCCTTGGATTTAAAGTCATCTGTATTATTCTCCTTTAATTACATCGTTTCTTGAGCCGCAATTATTTGCCAAACTTGGGCGCTCTATGGAGGATTTACCTCGAAAGTCCGTCGTCGGGCAGACATTGGCTTCGCTTCGCTGCATGGACGACAGACAGACTTGATGATATCGTTATAGTATAAGACCTGCACATTTCCCTAGTGACGTACTTTTGACTTGGGACAGAAGCAATGAATCACTGTGCTGATTGCTTTAAGACCTTTGCGAGAATTTCAAACATACTATGTTGCCGTTGCTCTGCAAGTAACAGCCAGATTCACTAGCTAGGGCTACGATCAACCAGAATTAGTTTTGCTTCTATTACGAGTAGTTCTCAACCCTTATCCTTAGACCCACGCTATTTTTTTACAGTACGGATCGACAGCTTGATTTTAGTGTGTGTGACGTGAGTCAAACCCGGGACTTGCTTTCATTCCAAATTGTTTTGAAGCGTCCCATCCCATCCCATCCCATGTAAATTTGACGATCGATGGGGTTGGGATTGGGGTCGGGATCTTCGCTGCGAGCAACAAACCAAGCTTTGAGGCCAAGGATTCATTCGTGGGAATACGGTTAAATCCACTCACTCCTATTTTCACACACAGCCTTGCCTTGCCTTGCCTTGCTTACAGTTGCATTGCATTGCATGCTGACGGCAGTCGTACACGCTTGTGCCAATAACGACCTCTTGATCGTAAATACAGCTTTGATTAAGCGGCGCAGTCAGTCGAACTGTGATTGGATGCTCAGGCTTGGATGGCACTTTCAGCAGTGAGAGAGATATGGATAAGGCACAGGGCTGACCTCGATTGCCCATCCAAGGTAATCGAGGGTAATTTGATTTATTTGAATAATGGCGATTTTAGCGGGCAAGTGACACGGGTAATCCATCTCCATTGGCCGAATGCTTTATTCTAAATAAATCGATAGATACAGAATTGAAGCAGATCAGGGATTTTTTAAGGTACTCCGCAAGCAATTCGGGGCTGAACAAGCCGTAAATGCTACTCGAGTAAATGCATGTAAGCAATCAACCCCGCCGCACAGCACAGCACGGCACAGCGGCCAGTCCAGTCTATTTCAAGATTGAGCGGCTCCAAAGCCTAGCCGGGCGTAGGTACGAGATTAAGCGGCAGCAAGAAGCCACACGTTGATAGGATGTTCCTGGTTGAAGTATATTTTCGACCTCCAGAGGCGCGGCTCAGACTAGGGAGCGTCCATACGGCGTGAACAGAAGTCAGTCGCGAACAGGAAGCACATAAAAGGGGCAGCCGCCCAGAGATTCAGGCAAGTTCATCTTGTTGCTTCTCATCATACTATTTCCACCTGTCAAGTACTCAAAGCAAGCTATACTTTTTCACAAAAGATTTCTCCTTGGTCAGCACAATGGGATCAGAGACGAAGCCGCTCGTGGTTATCGGATGGTAGGGTTCTCCCCCAAGTAATTCCTAAAGGAATAGGTTCTGATTTCAGCTGTCCAGTACACCAATCCAAGGCCACTTGATGCCCATTCGAGTGATCGCAAAGGCACTCGTTGAACGGGGATATGGTGTGACGATAGTCTGTGCAAGCCACTGGCGCAAAGCCATTGAGGATATCGGTTGTAGCTTCGTAGCCGTAAAGGGGGTCCGCAAATTCATAAATATTCAAATCTCTCGTTTGCACAAATTCAGGAGCATCCAAGATCGCATTTTACGCCTCGAAAGCTCTGCGGCCTTCGAAACTTTCGAATCGAGCTCCATAGCCTTTCTTAATTGAGTAATGCTGACTCTGAGTGTTCACAGTATGGCGACTGGCACGACGGAGAGCTTCATACACGATGGCCTGAAAGGCAGAAGCTGCCCCCGGGACCTGTGCAGCTGGCCCATGACATAGAGCATTGTTTTGTCAGGTCGATCCCTTCTCAACACGAAGCGATGCAAGAAGCCATGAAGATGCTCACCGAGAAGCATCCGGGGAGACCCATTGTCCAAGTCGCCGAGGGGATGTTCGAAGGCGGCCTTCCTATCTCTAGGGGAGCTCCTGGCATAAAACCAACAGGGATACTCGGAATCGGTGTCATGCCTATGACCCTGTCGAGTATTGACCTGCCTCCGTTCGGTCCAGGCCTTCCTCCCGACACCACACCAGAAGGTCGAGAAAGGAACAAGGCAATGACAGAACAGGTACAGAATATTGTTCTCGCGGCGCCGCAGAAGGCGTTTGTGAAATGCTTGGAACAAGTAGGCGCAAAAGCTGACGCCTTCCTTTTGGACGCTGTGTACCTTTGGCCCGATCGCTTTTTGCAAATGTGCTCTCCCCATGCCGAGTATCCCAGAAGCGATGCTCCCTCAAGTATTCGATTCGCGGGTGGACTTGGCAAAGGCAAACGCGATGCGGCTGAGATGCCTGTTTGGTGGCAAGAGGTTTTGAACAACAAGAACAAGAAGATCATAGCCATCTCCCAAGGAACCCTTGCCGTGGATTTCGCCGAGTTGACCATTCCAACCATGGAAGCTCTCAAAGACCGTGACGATATCCTTGTAGTCGTCGCTCTCGGCAAAAAGGGGGCTTCGCTCCCCGAGGGTGTTTCCGTACCAGCCAACGCCAGAGTTGCAGATTATGTCCCTTTCGATGAAATGCTGCCTCACTCTTCTCTCTTTATCAGCAATGGTGGCTATGGTGCATTCCAGCACGCTATCTCCAACGGAACGCCAATTATTGTAGCCGGTACCACTGAAGATAAACCCGAGGTGGCTGCCAGGGCTGAGTGGTCTGGCATTGGTATCAATCTCCGAACCGCTGCGCCAACACAAGAAGCTATCCAGAATGCGGTAGATGAGATCTTGGGGAATCCGAAGTATAAGAAGAGGGCCATGGAGTTGGAAGCTGAGATGGGATCGTTTGACCCGATAGGCGTCGTTGCTAAGAACATTGATGAGCTTGCTGCTGGAGCGCAGTGAAGTAGACGTTGTTAAATGTTTCAGCTAGTTGCTTCCAGCGGGTGTTTTGAGTCCTAGATTAGAGGATTTTGGATAATGAAATACGTTTATGGAACTTTACCTTGCCTCCTTGACTAGGCATCGTCGATTGGACAGAACTCTGGTATACTTGATTGAGAGGTTTCTGATCACAGTGGTTCCCAGGAACCTTCTTTCCATCCCCACTCCTTCATAGGAATTCCTTCCTCTTTCCATAGTTCCACTTGCATCGCTACTCGGTCCTCGACACTCTGCCTCCGGCAAACCAGTCTTTTACAGCCGCTCACTACATCTTCCGTTCTGTTTATTGTCGTTAGTTTGATTGCTGATTGATATTGGAAGAGTTTGAGGCTCACCTTTTACTCAAAATCCCGAGTCTTGTCAATCTCTCGTGATCCCATATTGAATATCCAATCCTTCTGAGAGTATCGAATTCTTCGTTGTCAGGGTTGGGGTGTCTTGACTGTCCCTTAGAACGCATTGCCCAAAGCCAACCGGCGTTGTATGTCTCGACATCATCGTGAAAAGCTGTATTGCCATCGATTTCCAATCCCCATGAACTTCTGGCCCGGCTTGGGTGCTCGAATATTTCTTTCAAGGCTTGACTCAGCCCAGCCCTCGGCCAGCTTTCGTCTCCAATCGCATCCAGCCTATCCTCAGTCGTACTCGCTACAAACATCGCCTTGAGCTCTGTCAAACTACGGGACAAGCATCCTTCTATCCAATTGCTCCGCATTTCATCATGGCAGGTCGTGGAGAAGAACATATCATTGTTGTCCCACCTCTGGTAATGCCCGTTGGTGAGACTAGGCCCCTCATCGATGAACTCTTCCAAAAAGTCATCCTCGACTTGATTCCGAAATGCACTGAGCTTTTCGACGAGGTAAGTCCTTATGCAGAGAAATTCTTCAAGCTTCCAGTCTTCAAGACGCTCGAGAAACATTGTAGCTTGTTCCACCACTGTAATCTGGTTTTCAGGGCGTTCAGGGGTGTAGAATAGTTGACCATAGAGCTCCAGGTAGTAAAAAGCCCTAGACAATCGAAATCGCTCGATTGCTGAGAGATCATAAGGTGCGGTGGGTTCAATCACTATGTTGGGAGATTGGCGTGGCTCAGGATGGACGTAATTATCTGTAATGGCAAGACGAGTTGTAGTGAAGTCTGAAATAAAGAATTCGACAACATCCTGGAATTCAAGTAGTGTCTTTGACGTATCCAGAGACAAATTTGGATGGTCCGGGGATTCCTCCGGGAAGCTTCTTAGGAACGAGAGGACTGCAGGACGGTTCCCGGGGGGTTGCCTATGCTGAAGCATCTCTAGCACGTCAAATGCAATTGGAAGCACTGATGGTGTTATACAATTTTGAGTTATATTGGCCAAGATAGCTTCCTTGGAGCATCTGTAGACCTCCAAATGCCGAGGAGATGTCCGTATCAAGGCATGGAGCGTCTTCAAGTCTGGGAGCCGCTTCAAGATATGACCGTGCAATTCTGGAGGTAAAAGCTCAAAGCGCGATGAAATGCTGGTAGTAGGAGTCATGATATTTGAGTCTCTCTTCCTGAATCGAATATTCCAGCAGAAATGTCAAAGTCGTCAGCGAAGTGAAAGAATCGGAGAAGTTTGTCGTCGAGGAACTTGCACTTGACTTGGGACCCATATGCTTAATAGCCGACTTTGTTTAAGCGCTGGCAGTCTTCAGACAGATCCCTACTCTTACCTGGCGCCATGAATCTCACCTAAGTATACTCATACCGTATGATAAGCAGGGAAAGCCATCTATGTACATTTTCCGGTTTGCAAGTGCCAACGCTTGCGTTGTACATGTGGTAGTGACATGAACAAATGGAGACTGGTAAGGAGAAAGAAGCATACTGCCAGTAAATTTGAAGTGTGAGGACCCTGCTCTAAATTATTTCCATTCACAGAAGCATGCATGAGTGAAGAGAGAGGAATCAAGGCTCGGTCCGGTGATGACGACCCTCGCTAGCGTCCTCGTGCTCGTACCCCTCATTATGTACCGCGGGGCTTCCTCTCCTTCCCAACAAAGCCACCTCGAAACAAGCACACCAAACTCCCCATCCAAATACCCCTTCGACTCACATGTCAGTACAAGTACCCTCCTCCCCCTCCCCTTCCTCTCCACAGCCAAGAACACTGACTTACCCCATCCACCAAACGCAGTACACAACAACCAACCCACCCCAATAAAAATGTCAGCCTTCGACACCGCAGTCGCAGACTCCAAGAAGCTTACCTCCAAGCCCAGCAACGATGAGCTGCTAGAGCTCTACGGTAACCCCCTCCCATACCCGTCTCAGCAGAACATCTCTGATGAGGTTCCAGGACTGTACAAGGTTGCGACGGGCGAGGATATCTCAAAGGCCGAGAAGCCAGGCATGTTTGATCTCAAGGTTCGTTTTCCTCAAAAATCATATCCAGATACGGTTCTGGTATTTCAGATTGGGTTGGATTGGGTTGGATTGGGTTGGGTTGGTTGGAGTTGGTGCTGATGTGCGTTTGGGAATAGGGCAAGGCGAAGAAGACAGCATGGCAAAGCAAGGTCGACGAGGGTCTGACTTCCGATGAGGCGAAGGAGAAGTACGTTGCGCTTGTGGAGAGCTTGAAGGAGAAGCTGGGGTATGATGCGGATAAGGTTCCAGAGGCTGTGGGCGCTTAGGGGGTGTGTTGATTGACTGGGAGGGGTGGTGCGGTACTTAGTAGGGCTGCATGATGCGGTGTGAGGGTTGTCATACATGAGGATTTCAGGGAGTGGCAACAAGCTTCAAGGCTTTGCAAATGTCCGTTATACATCCATGATTTTGGTAGTCTCTGAACAATGCTAGCTATGGTATCTACGCTGATGATGCAAGTGAAATATGCCTGCTATTTTTACAGACTCCCGAAATATGCATATTTATGCCCAACCTAACTCATACCCTCCATGTTTCTCCCAACCACTACAAAATTTGAGTTAGCATCTTTCTGTCATTGGGGGAACAAGGCATGCTGCCATCATAGCTGTCAAAAGCTTTTAAGAGAGGGGTAGAAAAATATGCTCTTACATCTGGCTCGGTGTAAGACGCAGTAGCACACCAAGGAGCGTCACCTTTCCCATAAGGAACCAGAGGAAGATCATATGGCATCCTTGCTCCAACGACAATCTTGTTCTTTGTCTTCAAGCCCGCTGGTGGCGAATCTGTCTTAAATGTTGGCACCATAGTAGCATCATCTCCGTACAATTCAGGCCACACCATAACCCCAATCTCATAACTGCATACTCGAATTTCGCCCGCGGAATTAATCGCCTCTCCCCAAGCTTGCTTAGACAAGTTCGCCGAAGTTACGAGCATCCAGTCAATGGAAGACATGTTCTTGTCTCCAAAGCGGATGTAGGTCTTGATATGAGGAGCAGCACGTTTCCGTCCAGCATCAGAAACTGGCGTTAATGATGCTGCTAAGATGTCAGTAAATATAGCAGTATATGGACACAGGCATCATACCGGAGGCATGTTGAGCGCCATCTCCAGCCCAGTTACAGAATATTGGCTTCAAATACTGCAACTGTTTGGCTTGCGCTGCAGACTGTATTTTGGTGTGGATTGCACTCCCAGATTGATATCCATTCAGACTTCGGCGGACTTCATCTGCAGTAGGAAAGATGACATGAAACTTCGGTTTCGAGATCATGTTCTTGGAGGCGCCTAGTGAGTTGAAAAGGGTGTTTTCAAGCCATTTATCAGTTGCACCTAGCGTTGCAATTGACGAAATCTGCACAACAATCTCTGGCTCGTTTGTTTTTACGGGCAGAGAGCTTAGCACATTCTTCAATCCAGACCAGCCCCAAGACGTCTCAGCATCAGTCTCAATATCCTGCTTCCCTGGAACGCTGGCCACCAGTGCAGCTCGAATGGCGGAAAAGTCGTACTTCGAAAGCTGCTCGATTAATGGTTTACATATGATTCTTTTCGTGTCGTATGCTTTGAGATAATTGAGCAAGTCCTTCTTGAACTTAGAACCGTTGCCTATCTCATTGGATACTGGAATCGTAACATCGTTGGGTATCTCTGGTAAGAGGGGTGATCTCCATACCGCTTGAGCCATGTTGGTCCAATCGAAGGCTATCATGTTGGCAGTATGTATGATGACTTGTGCCGTAGCATCATGGCGTACGAGAATGAGCATCTTGAATCAAGAGTCAGCTTAGCCTCTCAGCAATCTTACTTTTTTTCAAGCCACAGGTAAATATACCTTGGAGTGATGAGTGCCAAACATTTCTGGCATGAAGGCTGTGTGAAGAGTGATGTTTGGATAATTCGAAGCTTGCAACTACCATTCAATCAGCAAATGGCCAAAGACAATTTGATACTGTTTATATTCAACATATTGAGTAAACAAAAGTTTAAGGGGTAGCGAATGACTACCTTCAGATTTTGACGTGAAGTATCCTCCTGCTTCCAAAATCCATGGATAACATGGACCTTGACCAGATTTCTCACATCTTCATCAAAAGCATCCATAAGAAAGTCCAGGTCATGCAAATAGTTGAACTCCCAGCATTCAGCAATGAGTGGGTCCCCAAGGATATCCTTCAGAGAGATGGTATCAACATTCGAGGATTCAGGCAGGTCCTGAATCCGGGTGAGTTGGAACGGAGAATTCATGATATGTGGAAACTGTAGAGCTCGACGAAGAGGAGGCGGCGAAACCGAGCTGAATAGAGTTCTGGGTAAGTGATTTCGGTCAGTTGGAGGTTCATCGTCATCGTCCCCGTTATTCAACTTCTGTCTCTTGCGAGAATGCTTTTCAGACGCGTCTTCCATTGTGTCATCCGGTGTGACACAACGGATTTTAGAAAATATAGCGACTGTTGCCTGGGACTCGATTTTAAAGAAATAAAGCAGAGTCACGTGGGACCAATGTAGGGGGCTGTCGATGTTGGAAGGGGCGAGGCCAATGCCAAGGCGCTAGCGTAGTTGCCGTTCCAAAGATGGCAACATCTTCAAAGTGGCTGATAAAGAGAAGATTGCGACTCCAAGACCAGACTGCTCTCGCTGTACGCTCTTTATATTCCACCAGCGACTTTCGTATCGTGCAGCACTGCGCAGTTCCAAATATCTGGAGGGTTTGCGGCCATTCCTCTGGCCATAAACTTGATCAACGGCGTCTCGCCGCGCAACGTCGGCCTCAGGAGAACTAGAACACTCAAAGCCGTCAACATGCGTCTCCTTCCAATAACCCTCTTCTACTCCATTTTGGCGACCGGAATAATAGCAGAATCGTCTGAGAAAGCACTCGGGAGTACAGATGCAACATTAGAGTCGTCAGATGAAGCCTCAGCAGATGTGCCTGAGCCCTCAGTTTTCAATGGCGTCCAAGTGCCAGCTCTCCTTGATATGGATGGAGAGAAGTTTAATGAGACAACGCAAGATGGATACTGGTTTGTGAAACATCATTCGTAAGTCTCTTTCCGCTAGTTTGGATCATTCGGACGAGATAGAGTCTAACTTTGGAATCCTCCAGACCATATTGTGGGCACTGTCTTGCAATTGCGCCCGTCTGGCAAACATTGTACGAATTCTACTATACCTCGAAGCCTGTTCCTGCCGGCTCCAATGCGGATACCGCATCGTCTTCTATGAATTCCTTCACGGCGTACTACAACTTTCACTTTGCAAATCTCGACTGTATTGCCTACGGCTCAGCGTGCACGGCTCACAATGTCAACGCATTCCCTACCTTCATTCTATATAAGGATAAAGAAGAAGTCAAGAGATTTGTGGGTACTAAGGACATGGCGGGTTTGAGTACTTTTGTGGAGGAAATCCTGGAGACTATTAGACCAGGCTCACGACCGCTTGGCGGCCCCGCATTGCCGGCAAAGGGAGATAAGAGTACCAAAGACTACCAAGGCCCCGAACAAGATCCATTGGCTGAGGATAAGGAGACGAAAACAGCCCCAACCAAGGAAGCGAAGAAGGAGAAAGCAACTTCTCCCAAGGCTGCGGCGGCTACCAAGAAGCCGGCGAAGCCTACTTCTACACCCAACCCTCTTGGGAAATCCATTTCTTTCACCGCGGAAAGCTTCCAAAGCTCGGTTACAATGACCCAAGAGCCATGGTTCATCAAGTTTTATGCGCCATGGTGTATGCATTGCCAAGCTATGGCCCCGAACTGGATCCAGCTTGCAAAGGAAATGAAGGGGAAGCTTAATATTGGAGAAGTGAACTGTGATGTTGAATCTAGATTATGCAAGGATGTTCACCTAAGAGGATATCCAACGATTCTCTTCTTCCGTGGGGGCGAGCGAGTTGAATATGATGGCTTGAGAGGACTTGGCGACTTCGTTACGTACTCCAACAAAGCTATCGACCTTGGCGAAGGCGTGAAGGATGTCGATGCTGCGGAGTTCAAGGAATTAGAGGAGAGAGAGGAAGTCATCTTCGTCTATTTCTACGACCACGCTACTACCAGCGAGGACTTTGCAGCTCTGGAAAGACTGACATTAAGCTTGATTGGGCACGCAAAGTTGGTGAAGACGAACAGCGCTCTTCTTGCCGAACGATTCAAGATTACCACATGGCCTAGACTTTTGGTTTCCCGAGACGGCCGTCCCACATATTATACAGCACTCGCTCCCCAAGATATGCGCGATTTCCGACAAGTTCTTCACTGGATGCAGTCAGTCTGGCTTCCAATTGTCCCTGAACTTACTGCTTCCAACTCTCGAGAGATTATGGATGGAAAACTTGTAGTGCTGGGAATCTTTACTCGTGAACGACCAGATGAGTTCTTGATGGGAAAGAAAGAAATCAAGAGTGCCGCTTTGGAGTGGATGGACAGGCAAACTGCTACTTTCCAACGTGAGCGCCAAGAGTTGAGAGATGCTAAACAACTAAGAATCGAAGAGGCTGAAGACCGTAATGATCAACGAGCCCTCAGGGCGGCAAAGAGTATACGCATCAACATGGATAAATCAGAGCAGAAAGAAGTCGGTTTTGCCTGGGTGGATGGTGTCTTCTGGGAAAGATGGGTACGAACCACCTACGGGATTGAAGTCGCCAAGGATGGCGAGAAAGTTATTATCAATGACGAAGATGTAAGTTTTTTATGCTCCTATAACAAGTCCTATACTGACAATCACAGCAACGACGATACTGGGACACAACTATCAGTGGTAACTTTATCATGCCATCACGAACTTCAATCCTCGAGACAATTGGCAAAGTCTCCAAGTCGCCCCCACAAATCAAGCCCAAGTCCACCATCTCAAGCTTTGAAAAGTTCTTCTTTGACGTCAGAGGTGCCATTTCAGGGCATCCTTTCTTGTCTATCGGCGTTATCGCCGGCATCATTCTAGGTGTATTTGTGTACGGAAAGGGGCGTGTGCGGAGGAACAAGGGAGGCTTCTTCAGACTTGATGAGAAAGATGGGCTGCTGGGAGGTAACACGAACGGGGGAAAGGTGGACTAGTGGAGTGGCGCTACTTGTATACTATAGCGGGATATGGGATTGGGTCTCCTTGGGTTTTCGTATTCAATGTAATTCTTTCATGATATAAGGTCTGGGCTTTTCATAGATTGTGTGGTGGTAATAGCCACCTGAAATGCTAATAAAGAACATTGAAATCACTTTTCGATCCCAGGAACCCCCTTGCGCTTTTCTCCGACTGATCCTCGCGGCAACTCTCTTCACTCATCGTCCCCATCTCTGTAGCAGCGCAAAGACGCCTGCACTCCCCACGACAACACACCACTGCCCGTCCCGACTCCACGCAATATACCGCCCCGTAAACCCCAACCCCTTCACAACCTCCTCCTTATGCGCATCCAGAGATTCCAGCGGCTGATTGATCTCGTATTTCTTCACCCACCCCTTGATACTCTTCTCCCAATCAATCCTCCCCTTCTCCCTTTCCTTCTCCCTCTCCCTCTCCCTCTCATCTCCCCCCGTACTCGAGCTATCCGCCGGACTAGCCGCCCTATGCATATGCAGCCTCGCCACCGCTCCACCCCCACCTGCACCAACGCGATTCCGATGCTGGAAAGGATTAAGGAATGCCGGGCGCGTATTCGCGTCCTTGATATCCCCGCCATCGGCCGTAGCATCGTGATACGCCTCCAGCCGACTCATGTCCCAGAAAAAGACCTTGGAGCCCGTGTTGCAGAACGCGAGCACGGGGTTCATGCCCAGGCCGCCGGGGAAGAGCGAGAAGCGCATGAACAGGATCTCGCTGTCGGGGATGGAGAACTGGAGGAGACGCGTGTATTGGGTGCTTTTGGCGGATGAGGTGGTGAAGACGGAGCGCGTGTCGCGTTGCGCGTCGTGCGTTGTGGGCGCTGAGGAGCGGGTGGGGAGCGGGTTGGTGCTGTTGAAGTTGTTGATGGACCAGAGGACGATGCAGTTTTCGTTGGCGGCTTTGGAGAGGATTAGGTCGCCGTAGAATGCGACGCTGTTGATGGGTTAGTTAGGGGTGGGATTGGGAGGGTGGAGAATGGACTTGCCAGTCTACAATGTTTTCGTGGATTTCCGAAGTGGAGAAGTGAGGGTAGTAGATTCGGGTTGGTTTGTTGGTGCCAGTGTTCTTGTCTGGGAATTCTGGTAATGTCCACTGGTTACATTAGAACTGTTCGTTGAACGAAAGGTACGAACTCACTAAGTTGATGATGTGATCAACGCCTCCTGTGAGTAGATACCGGCTTGTGGCATGGAAGGTCTGGGTGATGTTAGAAGGTCATTGTGAGGAGACGAGGTGATTTCTTACTAGGCTCATAACCGCCTCCCTATGCCCATCTCCTTCCAAGATAGCAGCACATGGCTGCTTCACATGAGCAGGATCAAGGCTCCATATCCGTACATTCAGATCATTGGATGCTGAAGCTAGAATGTACGGATTCGTAGGCGAAATAACAAGATCGTTTATTTCCTAAGATATCTCGCTCAGCCATGGGAACATCTTGATAATAGGGCCATCTTACCCCTCCATGACCAGATAGTGTCTACTTCATCGTTAGCAATGAATTTTGGAATAGTCAAGGCCACTACTTACTCGAAGTAATTTGCCTGTTAAAGCATTGATGATCTTGATTGTAGCGTTGAGTCCAGCAACACATAAGAGAGGGTCACCAGTCTCGAAGTCTTTTGTCCATACACAGGTATAGTAGTCTTCTTCTTGCTATCTTGAAGGTTACTCAGGTTTCATTTGACCAGGAGCATTAGAGTACCCACATCGTCGCCATTTTTATCCTTATTCGTTTCTTCGTCAACGCAATACTGCGTGACTTCGATCTTGGTGTTTTCCGCAGCAGGCGGCCGGCAGATCAGGATCTTCCATAGGGTCAATCACATAGACTGATGCGGATTGCGGCAGGACTACTTACATGCTTCCCACCCACAATAGCAAAGACAGGATCTACCCCCGGTTCTGTGTATGGGTAAAACTGAACACCATAAAAGTCTGCATGGAGTCAGCAGGCTAGTATATTGAATCGCATATCAAAACGCCCTACCTTTTCCGATTCCCTAAGTAGAATGGTCTATTAGGATACATTTCCGGAAGGATAGTTGGGCTACGGAGATGGTTTTGCTTACCGGGATTTGATGGGATTCTCTGAGGGACGGGAGTTCCCATTCGGGCTTATGCTGTCGTGAGGCCATGCGTGATATTACTTTTGCGGCTCTGTACTCAAAGGCGTTGGGCTACTGTAAGGCAAGGCTGCCCAAAGGGTTAGGATAATAAGCGGAGTTTCGTGTCTCGTGCGTGAATAGGTAGGTTTCTTTGAACGTGGCTAATGAGGTTTGAGCGTTGATAGTGTTGGCTACCTAGGTATGTTTAACAGGAGATACTGCCATATGTCAGCTACGGAATTCACTGCGGACACATGAATTGGCTTCTTTCTCGTGACAGCAGCGGAGCACTTCCCCAGGAACGCCATGAGGCATTGAGGATACAAAGGAACAAATGCTTGTAGGAAATCGAAGCCTGACAATTTCAAGCCACCCGCTCTTGGCAAGTCATGCTTGACAGTCTAGACGGTGCACCTACAGTATGCAGTCTGGCATCATGCAGCGGGGATCACCAACCTGCAGCGCAACTCGCAGAGGGAGTACGGAGGTAGTCAATTTTGGCTTGGTGAGGTTGTGAGCAAGGATCAACGCGGGCCGGTAAATCCTGCCCCAGCTTCCCCAGATATATACTTTACTGTAGCACGAGAAGTTTAATGTTTGGCAATAGTAATTGTATTTACCAAGGGATATTAATCCTTTATCAAACAAACGTCAGTCTTTGAGGTTGGATTGTAGTATTTTCATGTACGGAGATATAGTACCGGCAGCGACGTGCTGCAGGCCAGGCTAGGCTATTGCCAGGCCCTCATCAGCCGAAAGCTTCCATTTTTCTCTTCCTCAACCCCTTGTCTTTCCCGGCTTATTGTACCTGCCGTGTGAAGCCCCTTGATTCTAATAATAATGGATTTTTCGAGGTCCAAGGCGTCTAAACGTAATATTTACCGAAGTACATCCAATGCATGTTGTTCTTTTTCCATGTCCGCCGTCGCCGTCACTCACGCAAAAGGAACATTTCATCAAAGTACCATGAGCCGAGATCCTATCAATTTGCGGCCTCGACCAGATTCCTGGAATTCTTCCCTGTCAAAAGCAAATACTGCTGTCAGACCAGCCAACCAACGTGCGCTGCATGCCCCCCCGGGGACCATCACGGGCGGAACCAACGGGTTCCTACATGATGGCAGGAGCTTTGACCTGGGGTTGTTTTCGATCTGGAGGTCCGCAGGGTTCGCCGCGGATCGACGAGCATCTATAGGAAGAGATCGATCTGTTTGCATGGATGTGTTTATTAAGAAGGGGCTGTACAGTATTTTCTCACCCATGCCCTCTGGCCCTGCAAAACTCTGTGGCTTTGCACTTTAATTAAGTCTACTTACTAGTTACGCAAACTCGGGGAAATACATGATTCCCCAAAAACGGGTTGGGCTACACAACGTTCGGCCCAGGGCCCTTCTGTGTTGGGATGGGCGGCTGGATGAGTTGACTTGAATATCAAGTTATGTGTGAAATGATAACTCCGTGAATCAGGTACTAGAGATCATCATATACTCCAAATACTCACCAAAATGGTTTGTTGTAGAATCAACAGTGAGAGCCTCTTCTCCAAGGTTCAGGGATTGATGCAGAATCTATGTACACGGGTATGCATCAGTGTCACTCCAAAGAACGTTATCCAAGCCACACCTTGAACATTGGACTAACCCTGCTTTTCAAAGTTCCCCAAAACCTCCATGCAGCTTTGCCGTTTTCTTGCAGTTGCTTCGCATGGCAGGGGACCAGATTGCGTCCACATGAGCCCCCAGAAGCAGCCTAGAATTCAACATGGAGATACGTACTCCGTAAAGATGTTCTCAAATGTAATGTTTCAACACACAGTGCAGTAAGTTATCTACTTACTAGTCATACTGTATCCCATACCGTTGGGACCGATGCGCCGCCGAGCCTAAATAAAGCTGCCGCGCACTGGACATCTCTAGCGTGGTGGAATTGGAAGGGACCAGCTCTTCATGGTTTGATTCAAACTCAACCTCTCCTGATCCTTCAAGTCTCGTCTCAAATCGTGTCATGTCATGTCATGTCATCTCATCTGAGCCAATTCGATTTCTCCATTCCCCGTTACCGTTACCGTTACCGTTACTGTAATCTTGTGCGAACTAGGCCCTGGTTTACGTCCATGTGCACACCCACGCCTCAAATGACCAAGCGCCATCCGGGCAACCTTTGAACCCGCCGCCCACGGGACGATCGCCCCCAGGGTCTGCTCGCAAGGATAGCCAAACCAAGCGTCACCACGGCAATTTTTAATATCAGACTTAATACGAGTAGCGTACTAACAAAAATCACTTCTTGAATTTCACAGTGGACGTTGGTTTGAGGGGAAGAAGATATAGGGAAAAAATACGCGAATTGAGGCGTAATCCCTTGCAACGCTACAGTATTGGCGTCCAAGCATCTTCCCTGCTTCCCTGCTGTCAACCTTCAACCCTAACCACTGCGTTCGCCAATATATAAGCTGGTATCTATCTCTCTTTGGCCTGCAGCTTTCTCTCCATTAACTACTCAACAAAACACTTTGGCACTCGATTCTTGTCAGACCTATTAGGGTCCATCTACAAACTCCCGTCTACCCAAGGAACTGAGCATCTTTTTAGAGATACAAACGCCAGTATCCCTCAAAATGGAGACTACATTTATGACCATTCACAGTGAGCCCAGTTCACAATATCAAACATCACCATCAGACAGCTAACCCCACTATCACCAGACCTTACCCCTAATGCAAACATTATGTTTGCATCCGAGTCCATTGCCGACATCTTAGGCTATCGTCCGGATGAAGTGATAGGCAGATCTTGCTTTGAATACTTTCATCCTGACGAGATCCCTTTTGCTCGCGGTATCCATAGCCGAGGCGTGCAGCTAGATAAGGCTGCCGTCCTTCACTACGCCCGGATCAGAGGCCGAGATGGAGAATGGGTTAGCTGTGAATGCGTCTTCACAATTGTCTATGAAGTCCTTGTTGCTTGTACAAGCATCTACAGACGAGATGTGAAGAGCGACCGTACGCTGCTCCCCAAACACTGAAACCCCTTTTACTAACCATGTATCAGAACGAGCAGCTGACGCTCCAGCCATTCGTCGTCTCTTTGCATCATCTCCTAGGGACCCTCGGTATCATATGCTGGAACACTTGTCCGCCAAGTTCAGAACTCCACCGGAAGCATCGCTTCGTGAACCCAGAGCTGCCATCGTGCTCAACCGGTTTACACGTACCTTGACTGTCATGTACGCGACTAATGCCGTCTCGAGTATCCTTGGCGTTACCCCGGAGCAGTTCACAGACAAGAGTTTCTATGAATGTATTCAAGAAAACTGTCTGCCGGAGGCTATCAGATGCCTGGAGAGTGCAAAAGCCAATGACTCCATTGCTTACCTCCGCTTCTGGTACAGAGATCCTCGCCGGGACGAAGATTTGGACCAGGACATGCGTGAAGCTAGTCAGAGCAGTGACTCCGAAGAAGGAGGTGCTGTACTTGAGGGACAGATGGATGTTGACTCGGCCCCCGCTGCTGAAAGCAGTACGGCAAACCAGAATACGGCGCCGAGTGTCTCGTCAGCGGAGGCGCACCGCACCTCTTCTGGAGAGAGCAGTGACCTGGAACATGACTCTTCTGCAATATTTGACCGATCGCACGCCTCAAGATCCTCAACGTCTTCCTTACTTCTCGTATCTCCAGTAGAGCGCAGGCGAGCAAGGCCTGCACTCACACCTCAAGCCCGTGCCGAACCCTTTGAACTTGAAGCGGTCATCTCGTGTACCTCCGATGGGTTGGTGGTTATTCTGCGCCGCGCTCGTCCACGTATCCCTCAACCCGAACAAGTCTTGCCTCCAATCCAGGCCTTCGCCCCTTGGGGTGTCGATCCCATCCGCCCGCATGTGTACCAGCCAGACCCTCGGTTCCCTTTCCAGCATGGTTTCGATGCTCCTCAATACGTGCCAGGAGGACCGGCTGTGGATGACTTCTTGAACGTGATTAGAGACGTGGGATGTTTTGCCTGGTCTTTGGTCGGAATCAATGGAAATATCGGGGCATATTCCAGGGGGGTTCCAAAGGGAGAAGCTGTTCCTCCTGGTGGCATGCCGATCTGGGATCCTTATGCTCAACCAAACCCAGACTACGCTCCTCCGGAGAATCAAGCGGCGCTTAGATGGGCCCGTGAGGCTACCAATGATAACCAGCAAGGCAACATGCATGGAAATGCTCAAGACCAACCTGGAGAGTCGTCGAACCAGGTCCCAAATGCCAACACTCCCCAAATAACTCAAGATCAGGGAAAGAGCGTGGGGGCACGATCGGACAGGGACTTGTGGTACTAGTAAAAGGCGTTTCTGAAAGTGGAAATGGGAGGTATATTTGATATGCAGGCAGTTTGCCGCGGCGCAGGTCGGAAAGTACTGAGACTACAAGTACGCCCTGAAGGCTTGTAGTTGCTCTTCATACCGTAAATGCTGTCTGATCTTATAAATATACCAATTTCTTCTTGTTTCACCTCTTGAGTCCTGGGTTTACCTCGTAATGAATCCTAGGTAATATATCAACTGTTAACGACTTGGGGATCCGCGGTGGTTCTTCGACTGGTGGAAAGGTGTAAATAAGTCTCACTTTCATCCTCTCCACTTCACTTAGAAATGACCATTGAAATGACAATTATACAAACACTTCTCAACACTCAACTAACTTGCAGGAACCATATCGTGAGTTTTCGATTGGTGTCTGAAAAAGACAAGTTGCATGTACCTTGTGCGGATCGCGATCGCCTAGACCTAATTTGAACTGGCATAAAAGCTTGGGCCCCACCGCCTGTTGAAGGAACGCGCAGCTTGAGGAAACCGTGGAATTTCCAGGTGCACCGAAAGAAGAGCTCACTTCACAGCAACAACTATTGACGAAGCATACAGGGCGCAACTCGTGGGTTGATTTTTCGAGTCGCTTTATTTCGAACGTACGCTGGTTTGACCAGCCAAAATTCCAAACAACATGGCGTCCTCATCGAATCCATACCAGCATTACGAGGAGCCGCACGTAGAAGAAGACGACGACCTGATAGACCCCGATGATGGTACAGCTCTTTTCAATCCCATTTCCCTCTCTTCTCCTCTCCACTACTCCCAGAAACTAACCATCACCCACCAGCCAACCTCGACGACCTCGACGACCCCCTCCAACCCACCTCCTCCCGCGCCCCCCTAACTGGCAACATCAACTCCAGCAGCACCTCCACCTCGCGCCCTCTCAACGAAAACTACCTCACCTCCCGCGTCCCCGGCGAAGACCGCCGCGCCCCCACCGACACAATCGACGAGTCCGTCTGGGATACCCTGCACCGCGACCTCCTCGCCGTCTGGACCAAGATGCGCGAGTGCTGTACCCGAAATACCTCTTCGGCGGCTCTATGCTCGAGAACACGACATCTTTCCGCGGCGCCTACGAGAATATCCGCGGCGCGGGCATCAGTGGTGCGAGAGACGAGCTTGTGGGGTTGGCTGGCAGAGCGATTGATCCGGAGCATTTGCTGGCGCAGGCGAATATGAGTGAGGGGCTGCGGGACTGGGATCTTTGGGGCCCGTTGGTGTTTTGTTTGCTGTTGAGTCTGTTGCTTAGTTTTACGGCGAATAAGGACCAGAAGAGCTTGGTGTTTTCGGGTGTTTTCGCTATGGTGTGGATTGGGGAGGCGGTTGTCACCTTGCAGATTAAGTTGTTGGGAGGGAATATGTGAGTTTTTCTTCTCTTTGGGGGCGGGGATGTTGTTGGAGTTCTTTGTGCTAATTTGATGGTGGAATAGCTCGTTCGCTCAGAGCGTTTGCATTATTGGGTATACTTTGTTCCCATTGGTCATCGCTGCGCTGCTTTCGGCTGTCGGGATCCCAATGATTCCTAGGATACCTGTTTACCTGGTTTTGATCGGATGGTCGCTGGCAGCGGGTGTTAGTATTCTCGGTGGAAGCGGGGTGGTTAAAAATAGGGTTGGTATTGCGGTTTACCCGCTTCTCGTTTTCTACGTGGGGCTGGGATGCTTATGCTTCATCAGCTAGGCACGGGGAGGAGAGGGAGCATCGTAGTGACTTTTATCAAATTTAGCCTTTGCGGGGCCATCGTGAACGAGGACGAAAAATGATATGTACTACTAGAGATCCATAGCTGCTTCAGACCGTACGAATTGAAACATCATTTCCAGTGGGTCCACTAAGAAGTCTTTGTGAGGATCACCTTTGTACAAGTGGGCTTTGTGGGTTTTTTGTTTCCTTGATTTTGTGGCATTGCTGATATCTCGAATTAATGTACGTGCGTCCCTTGCGCGTATTCCCAGCAACTTCTCATCCCTCGAAATTTTCAGGCGCTATGAGACAGTAGTTTCTCCTTCCATGCATAAAAAAAACTCCATTTTTGCTTGATAAAGAAAGACAGCCTATCCCCAAACGCAATGCAATACCCAGTCTAATGATCTACAGATCCCCCGATATCAACAACTCTTTGTATCAGAAAGTCGGAAAGTACAGCTCTGATATGTTTAGAGAGAAGTTGCTGGGTTGTGAAGCCCTACGACCCCCTCCAGTACCGCTCGCTCATTACCATTGAGTCTTCGAGGGGTTCCTCGGAGTAATCAAACTTGCAGTCGACGTCGCTGTCAGCTGGGTCGGATATCTCGTGAGATTGGCAATGCCGTCCATGAAGCGTGATGATTTTACCAGCTCCAGTGATACGTTGAGGGGTCGTTTGGGTGGCATTTGTGGCACTATTTGAGGTCTCAGACACTGCAGTTTCGTCGGCAACAGACTCGGAATTAGGATACATCTCGCACAGCCGATTCATCACCAGCCGGAGAAACACAGCCTGACGTCTCGAAATACGAATCTCCTTCAAGTTGAGCCGCGTATAAGCCATCAGCGTCTGCAGCATGGCCATCGAGCCAAGGACGTTGACCGAGCTATCCCAGACCTCCCAGTAACCCATTTCGACCTCGCTGCTTGGCTCCTTGCGGGATCTCCAGGCGTGGTACCACTTGAGATTGACTTGCTCCAATTTAGGCAGCTTGCTCATGATCTTCGATACCATCTTCTGGGCGTCTTCGACGTCGGGGAAGCCGTTGCGCGTGGGCGGGTCTGTGTTCGCGGGGTCGTGTTGTTCTTCTTCTTCTCCTTCGGCTATGGTGTATGCCCACATTGCCTTGGGCAGAAAAATGTCAATGTGGACTGTGGCGATCAGGACTCCGTGCTGGGGCGGGACCCGCTCGAAGAAGTGATTCAAAGCATCAAGATTGACTTCTTCGGTGGCGCCCCAGCGGCCATTGCCGAAACGGAAGGCGTTATTGAGGTAAAGATAAGGGCTTCCTTCTCTATAGCACTGCTTGTTGACGCGCAGAAAAGCCGTGTGCTGGGTCCGTGGCTTTCTCGGCCGCAGGTTGAAGGGTGAGACGACTGAGTAGGTTTCATTTGATGGGATGACCAGCTCGTAGATCGCGTTGCGGATCTCGGGCGGTATAGTCTCCAGCCAGTTTTTCCCTCCTGTCGCTGGGACCGATGGGTCCTTGGATGGATCTACAGCGGCTGAGGGGGTCGAAAGGGCTCTGCGGGTCTGCATGTGGTTAGATCGTATTTCCACATCGGATGAGGCACTCTTACCGTGTATTCGTTAAGAGTGATTTTCTTCCGCGGCTTCGAGACGACTTGTTTCGAGCGCTGGTACGTCTATTTACTTTTAGCATGTCGATAAAATCTCGGCATAGCAGATGAAGTGGAAAATTACCTTCCGGGGAACACGCCCAGCCGGACGCAGTTGTGCGGCCGGCTTCGGCTTGAGCATTATTGGGATATTTGAAGGATATTGGGTATCAGATTCTTGGTGTTGTGGTTTAATGTGCTGTGTGTGTCTGAGATGGGATGGCCAAAAAGAATTTTATCAGGGTGTGGTGTTGGAAAGGAAGGAGATCGACTGCCTGGTTACGCGAGTTGTTGAGGTTTTTTATAGATGGGCTGTCTGTGCCTATGCTGGCGGGTAAACACCGTGACAGGGATACATACCTAATGTGTATTGCCCAGTGTTGCCTGATGTTGGCTGTGAATATCTTGTGATGGGTGAATTGGGTTTTGTGGCGGCGATATGGAATATTCTTTTTTATCGGGGCTACAAAGATCTCATTGGTAGGGCAAGCTTTTATAAAAAGGGGTGAATTGGACTTTGAGACTACTGTAGGGTTATATGCTATAAGAGTAGCTTTGTTGGGAAATTCATAAGTTCTTTGTTTGAGGTTTTAATATTTTAATATAAATCTAACTTAATGAATGATGGATGCTATCCCTTCGTCTCCCGCTGTCTCAGAAAAGGGGCGCGTAAAGTGGTTTTCTTTTAGTCTAAGCTTATTTAGGTATCGCTTACTGCTTTAGCCTACTCTTTTTACACACGTGACACTAAACTTAATTATTTGTTGAAAGACATTCGATATTAAAGATGTAATTAATAATTTACAAGAATATACTTTCAAAGCTCATAGAATATATTATTTAAGAGAGTAAAAACACGAGGATTCGCGTTTTTAGAGTGAAGTGGAGATAGTAGTCAAGCGACGCGATCCTGTCTGGGAAAAGAGTCTAACGGCTTCTGGTTCTGTGCTAGATGCCTACAGATCTCTGCACATATGAATAACTGAGCAGATCTCATCGGATAATGATTTGTGGATTTCTTGGGTATTTTGAAGAAGAAAAAATAGCTATACATGATTTGGTCTATTCCCCCCCTCCCCCCAAGCTCTCTGGTAGATGATGGAAATTCTCTAATAGGAACGGTAGGTATCATAGGGAGTGTGATCACTTCTCTGCTGCATAGATATGGATGCTGTAAAGACTTGACTGCAAAGGCCCAATTTCCCCGACAGGAACGGCTCTCCGGTAACTAGTACCCTTAGTCCCAAATTGTGTGTTCTTTATGACGGATGCGGGGGAAGCGTGATGAAGTTTGCTGCTCCTGGAATTTCTTTCACGACTTTCTCGGCTGCTTGTCTCATCTTAATGTTATCATGGTCGAAGGTTTCGAAATGTAATTCTTTGTTGACCAGAATCCGGAACATCTTTACCATTTCTCTGACACCCTCTTCTAATGTTAGAAGCGGCTGGGGATCGAAGCTTCCATGCCATTGAGGACCATCGGTGCAGTGCTGGAACACTATCATTTTGAGGTTTGTGAAGTGTTTAGCCAAGGCCCGAACCGTCGAATGCAGGTCTTTGACGTCCGTCATGGTCCCGAAGACATAATCCCATCGATTTATAACGCACATGACATTACGGCAATGTACCATGACGTTGACCTTCTCGATTCCGCTGAGATGATTCTTTGGAACTCTCTTGAGGAAGTGCCGCAGGCCATGAATGTTGGGCGCTTTGGAGCCGTATGATCCGTTGCCGAAGATAAAGGTATTGACGGCGTAAAACATTGCGCTGGCTATTCAGGGCATTAGAAGATGATTGTTACGATATGCTGGGAGCAGAGAATGGAGATTTTGGGCCATGTCTCGCATTGATGGAGTAAGAGTTTGACGTACCTTCTGTGTTCACTTGCTTGTTTACGCAAAGAAGCTGACAGAAGTTGGATGGCTTGACCACCCTTCTTATTTCATGCTGCTTGCGAGGGGAGCGGACTTTGATGGGTACAGGAGAGATAACGAGGAGGGAGTATATCTCGTTCCTAATTTCGGGTGGTAGGGAAAAGAAGTCCACTTGGCGGGATGGGGCCATTGTTTCAGACGGTGAAAGGTTGGGTTCTATTTCTGGTTAGCTATGTGAGGACAAATAAAGGCCGATAGAGAATTGGAAAAGATGGACATACGGTTGTCCGATATTAATACCTTGGACTTTGCGTTGGTTGGCCCTACCTTAGTCCCTATTTAGATCGAGACTGTTATTTAGGGCCCTTGACTTTGGGAAATACAATGCTGGGCTTGTACTAAAGTGAAGAGAGAGTGAGATCGGGTGAAAGAAGGAATGATTCAGGTCAAATTCTTACCAAATAACTGCCGTGCTGGGCTCAAATCAGGCAGCTGTGTCACAAGGCTGAGAAATTGGGCTGAGAAATGAAAGCCTCGCCTCTCTTTGCGTCGAAGAAATAAATACTGGTTCGTGGAGGGAGGATGTTACTGTAGCCCAGGTTATAATTATGGCGATTGTTGTCCGTGTAATGAATTGAATGAAGAATACCTAGGTAAGGTAGGATATCAAAAAGGTAAATCCCCTTCTCCTACTTGTGCTGTGATAACCCGCCACCGCACCGCCCCGCGTTTACAGTACTGTAGCGCATTACTACTGCTGTATCTAGTCTGGTAGGTAGCGTGACCACGCCTTCAAAGTCCGCTCCGCTCTCCGAGTATTCACAATTTGAGGGGCACCGGCACCAGTGCACGTTATTGTGCTGGCGCTCTACTGTAGCAAAAGCAAAAACGAAAGCCAACAAAGCAGAGCACAACACAACACAACACAACACAACAAATCATTGCACACATTCTTTTCTTTTATGCGGAGCCGGGTGCACATCGCCATGTCTTCAACTGCTGATGCATCCACCGCCACAGAACAATCAGACTCTTCAAACCACCCTCCTGATGTCATGCCCTTGCCAGCGCGAACAATGGCTGACGCCCAATCTGATCACACTACAACCCCCTCCAAAGATGACCCTGCAACCATGGCAGCGAGCGAAGAATTAAAGCATACCACCATCTCCGACAAAGTCTTGCCTACATCTCCCAAGGACCAGGCTCAGCATGTCGCGGGTGAAGATAAGACTATGAAGGAGACGGTGAAAGAGGGCACACCCGAGGCAGACCTCACCGACGCGCAAGATGAGGAGATGAGAGAGCGGATATCTTCACCAAAGAAGAAACGCGGTCGAGACCAGGATGAGGAGACCAGAGAGTTAGACAACAACCTCGACGAGCCAGGATCTTCAGCCGATGGGAGCGTCTTAAATGGGAGTCGAACAACTAGATTGGGTCCAGAGAAGAAGCGCCCTCGAGACACTTCAGAAGACTATACAAATGCGACGGAGAAGGCGACAGATGTAAAGGCAAGTTCTTTGTGTACTTCCTCAATCGGTCTGACTAGTACTAATTCTCTCTTATGCAGGTCATGGCAACAGCCGATACAACAGACACCCCTAAACCTACCTCTTCAGAAACTCAACCGACCAAGAACTCCTCGGAATCCTCACAGAAATCAATATTCGGGAGTGGTTTCGGAGATAAGTCTCAGCCCTCTACCTCAGCGTTTGCCAGTTCCGGATTTGCTGCCCTTGCTTCTTCTAGCACCTCTCCATTTGGTATTATCGGAGCAACGAAGCCCAGTGTTTTTGGTGCCGCTCCCACGGTATCTGGTTTTGGGGCATTAGCCGCCGCGAAGTCCCCAGATGCTTCTACTACACCCTTGGTTGATTCCGCAGCTTCGTCTACAGCGAAGCCTTTAATAAGCTTAGGCTTTGGGGGTGGACCAAGTTCGGGATTTGGCGGCCTTGGGGGATCAAGTGGAAGTGTTTTTGGATCTCGTTTAGGAAATGGATTTGCTGGTGGATCTAGTGCGAAACTGTCGAATTTCGCTGCTCCTGGTACGGAAAGTATTACAACCGCAAAGCCAGCAAAGGCTTTTGGAGCCCCCGAGAGTGATAACGAGGGTAGTGATCAAGATAACAGTGAAGGTAATGGGGCTTCTGACGACGAAGAGGGTGGTAATGTAGGTGCAGAGGACAAGAAGAAGCCTTCTAAAGTCTCAAAGGGTACGTTTCCCGAGCATTGGCATATACTAGGTTCAAACGCTAACCGTCTAACAGTACATATTGAAGATGGGGAATCAGGGGAAGCAACTCTTCTACAAATACGTGCTAAGCTTTTTGCCATCGATTCGAAAGAAGCCGGGTGGAAGGAAAGAGGTGTGGGAACGCTCAAAATAAACGTTCCCAAACCTTGCGTAGATTTCGACGAAAATGGCGTTGCAATTCCAGGATCCTTTGATGCATCGGGACTAGAAGATGAAGATGAAGACCCGGCTGCTCCTCCTCGAGTGGCGCGTCTTATTATGCGCCAAGAAAACACTCACCGAGTTGTACTCAATACGGTTATTATTCGCGCTATGGAATTCACGGATAAGCCATCCAATACCGCGGCACAAATCCTATTCACGGCTTTCGAAGGCGATAAAGAGCCAAAGCCTATCAATATGCTTCTGAAGGTAAGTCTTTTCCCAGCGAAATAGTAATCATGTCTCTAATCTGTTCCCAGATGTCGGAGGCCAATGCCAGGTCATTCAGATCCGAAATCCAATCCATTCAGCACGAACTTTGAAGATACCCCTACGAGACCACGAGCCTACGAAAATGGATTTCTGCATCACAACCCTCACTCTCCTTTGTTCTAGAATAAAACCAGATATGTATCGTCTTTCTCCAGGCGGGGAAAAGAAAAGATCTTGTCTTTGGTGTGGTATCATCCGGGAGAATTTTGAAGGAGTTTGGCATACCAGCATAGCGGGTGGGTCCAGGACAGAGAACCCGATTCTCCTCGTTTGATGGATGGAATGAATGGATTAATGGATTTCCAAGTTTGTGTGCAGATTGCACACAGCACACACATGCTTTCTCATTTATTATCAATAACGCATACGAAAGTAAAGATACCAAATGCAATCAATACAAGTGTCCACCTAGTTCGAGTTTATTCAGTGGGAGATACTCGTGCCTCGGAGTTTCAATTCCCTAGAGGTTCTTCTCACAAAGCAGCCACAATATTGACGTGTTAGTTTCAACACATCATCCGGCTGTAGACCTTTCCTCACTCCAAAACATTTATCACCTGGTGCACCGTAAGTACGGCTCGACATCCACATTATTCCCAACACTTCTTCCTATAAGCTCGCTACTATTGGAATAACAAGAGGCGAAATCTCGACTGCTAAGCAATACTTCCCAGTAATCTCCTCTCCGACTCGAGCGCGGTCTTCGAATCAAGACTAATGTAGCCTCCTCTAAGGAAGAAAGGAAGGTCAGGGAGAAAGCCGATGTGTACGGTATATTATATTATATTAAACCTCGTGTACTATACTTCGCTCTAATCTCTACATTTTACGTCCTGTATTTATGAACGGTTTTATATCCCTAGAGCTGATATTTAGAAGCAGTGCTAGCAGATATAGACCCATACGAACTGGTGCTTTTCTTTAGGTATTTTGGTGCTCGGAAGTTACGTGTGTATGTATAGAAAATGAAATTATCAATGCCGAGTATGATACAAGACCTAATAACCTTCTATTCAGCAATCGTAACTACTCTATAAACTAAACAACGCTTTCTATACAGTCCACCCACGACACACATCCAGCATATATAGCTATTTCACTCCGTCCGTCCGTAAGTCCATCTGTCAGTCCATCAGACATGCGAATATATAACCACGTACTAGCTTGCTATGTACATGTACTACTCTTCCTCTCCTTCTCTCCTTCCCTCCCTTCCCTTTCTTTCCTCCCTTTCCTTCCTTCCCTCCCTCCTTTCCTTTCTTCCTTCTCAAACCCACAAGATTTATAACCAGAAACCGTCCCTCACCCCATTTCACCTCGCCATAAAATCTTATCTCATCTCATCTCCTCTTTCAGAAAAGAAGTCCATGTCCATCTAGATCATTATCATTATCAAGATACGAATCTAGAGCAATAAATCAATCAGCTTTCCGCTTTCGCGCACCGGAATGAAAAGGTCATGAGAGGGTTAAGATGTCGTTGCATGCAACAGTAACCCGCAACCGTAACACTTCCAGTTCCATCCCAAGACAGATGACAATACAAGTTATTGGCACATGTACATGTACTTACTGTATTCATTCATTCATTCAAATCGTTAAATCATTAAATCAGGTCAAGTCAGGTTAAAATCTGCAAGAAAGTAGTCAGTCAGTTTTAGCACCAAGCCAGAGTATTGATATCTAGATTCAGATTCCAGATTCCAAATGCGTACGCAGTAACTTGAAATCCTACCTCTAGTATTCCTCCCATCCATCCCATCCTTCCCAGCCTAACCAACCATTACTATCCTCCTTCCCTTCCTAACAATAATTCCATAATCCGTAATCCAT